>WEIT01005703.1:405536-470911 GCA_013389985.1 Dryoscopus gambensis
AATGCAGTGTTGGTGTGCAGAGAGAATAATGACAGATTTTAGCTCATGAGAAAGGGTAGTTTAATATTTGGAGGGTTTTGTCTGGTTGGTGGAGGGAGGCTGGAGTTTAAACCTACTACTAATTTAATTTTTAGATGACTTTAGGTATGTCAGCAAAGTGAATCTCAAAAATTAAAACTTGTCTGCTTTGATGGTATGAGGAGAGGCCATTCTATGTAATGGCATATCCTAAGACATGTAGTAACTGTTTCGTGTTTTCACTTACTAAATTCTGCTGTTCTCTAAAGATTATCTGTCCATTAAGTTGGGTCAGTTTAGATTTATTTAGTAACTTGTCAAAGTTCATCAGTGCTGGTTCTGTCTTCTAACCTCCTCTGAGCACAAAGAAATGTATTTTTGACTAAAAGCAAGTTTATTCTTGTGCTGGAATTTCTTTTTTAGTTGAAAGGAGGATTATAATCCAGTAATGGAACGTTTATTGGCCTAGCTGTTCTTTATAAGTAAGGAAGTGCCTTTCTTTTCTTACGTTAGTTCTTCTTTGTTGGAAAATTTGGTGATACCTTTCTGAACCATATTTTTTGAAGAGGAGTAAAAAGCAGTCAGTGTCTTGTAGTTGTGCATAAATTGAATCTAACCTAATGGACAGCACATTGAAAGTTTTGACTTGAACAGAATTTTTCATCCTTTTACTAAAGAACTTCCTGAAACTTTCTTTTCATCTGCTTAGGCATTGGAGAGAAGTATTCAACATGGGAGCCGACCAAGAGAGAGTTAGAATTGCTACGACACAACCCCAAGCGGAGAAAAATAACCACAAACTGCACCATAGGTGAGTTCCAGAAATCCTTTCTGGAGCCAAATTGTCACTGCCTTCTATGTTCAAAATTCTGTGTTGTTTTTCCACTGGTAATTGTAGTGGATTTCTGTAAGCTTCAGGATAACAAAATCAGTTTATTTTACACTACCTTTTTCTCGCTGTGGAAGGATATCTCCTCTGTCACTTCAGGTACTGGTGATGATTCAGCTGTGTAACAGCTACAAAACATCATCCTACAAAAACATCATTTGACAGTGTTTGTAATGAGAAATCGCTGATATTACCTCAACTCAGCCTTCATCAGAGATCCCGTGCAGGGATGTGAAGGGAAATCCTGTAGTTGGTGCATCCTTAACCAAAGCAGTCTGTTGGTAAATCTGGTTTAGCAGAAGCAGCACAGTGATGTCTTCTTACTTCATGTTTGCACTCCTAAATGGGATCTCTTCAATTTCATATGAGCTCTGAAAAGCAACTTTATTTCTCCAGTGGTGTCAAATAGCAGGTTTGAAATGCATCTCAAAGGTTTAATGCTTAAGAGTTCAGTGGTCTGGAGGAAAGAATTCTCTGAAATGTGTGTAACTGCTTCTGGCTGGCCAGTATTTGGGTAAAGGTCATAAAAATTAACAGTTCTTCCAGTTTTTTTCCCGCTGATTTTAAGTTGGGGTAGTAGGGAATTAAAATTAGCTCCCTGATAAGATCTAATTAAGATTATCAGACATTTTCCTACGCTGTTAAATGCACAATAACATTTTAATGCTGAAGGTTGGAAATAATGGTAAATGGTACAAGGTTGTTAATGGTACAGAGTTGGAGATGTAGCCATAGACGTTGCAAGGAGGAAACTGTTTGAATTTTTTTCCACAATTTTAAAGCTATGTACTGTTTCATGGAACATACCATGCTTTCAGCACGTTTGCATTTGTGAAAATACACTGAACTTACTTTCTAAAGCTTTCTAATGTCATGTTTCTAATACAGTAAGTCATTTAATCTGAAGTATGTGTATATTTATTTGGAAAAAATGGACTGAGAAGCACTGGGTAAGTTGAAAATGTATATAAAATGGTAATTCTAAAGAAAAGACCAATGTATTTGCAGTAGTGGGACAGGGAAGACAGTTGCAAAAACATCTGGACTTTGGAAACTTCAAGCAGCCTAGGAAAAATTAGCTAAGCAAAGATTGCTTGCATCATGTTCACATTGGGATTTGTGTTCTGAGAAACTCCAGTATATTTCGTAAAGAATGTTACAAATTACTAAAGATAATAGAGCTGGGGGGAAGAAGTTTGATAGAATTTTGAAGGTTACCGTGACCTTTGTGAAGAATTGAAGCACATTTCAGTGTTTCTCTTTCCAATCAGAAGGAATGCTCTGCGTGCTCTTGGAGGATTTTAAATCTTTCAGGCTGTTTGAAAAGGCCATGTCTGGTTGCGTGAAATCTCATCCGCGGCTGCCTGGGCGGGGGAGCTCCAGGAACACGGGGACAAGGGAATGACTGATCTCTTCACTTCTGCAGGCCTGCTTTTAAGAGTTTCTCCTACTGAGCCCTGGAGCTGCCTATGTGCTGAGATTTAGAAAGGAAAGAAAAAAAAAAAATCAAAGCACCCAGGAGACATAATGCAGTTTTGGGCTGCAGTTAAAAGCAGAAGACTTGCTTTCTTTCACAAAAATGCATAGGGGGTTTAGCTCAAGGAAGAAAAGACCTACCATTGTCCTTGAGCCTTTTCTCTCCACCTAACCTGCTGCTAAATATAAATCTGCTTCAGAGTCTTTTTGCCTTTCCTTCCCTCACTTTGACTTGTCTGTTGCAGTTTCAGATCAGTGAAGAGCCTGTTTACAGACTGAAATGCTGCAGTAGCTGGACATTTTTGTTTCTCCCTTTTTCTACTACTCAATTCTTTTGACATCAGGTTTTTATCAATCCCACAGCAGATATTAGTGAATCCAGTTTATCTTCCAAGGTAGGTAAATGGCTCAGAGAATAGGCATGATGTCCAGTTTTATTGGTTCTGGAAATGAAAATGATGCTGATAACCATCTCTGATAGGCACTGCACATCTGCTGAGCACTTCTGTTTACACAAGAGTCTCTTAAAACATAACCAGCTGCCTTTTGTGTATAAAATGCTCTTTTCAAAGCTGTTGTAAGAGGAAGGCTGGGGGGGGTGTTTGTGGCTTTCTATTCTACCCCCAGAGATCCATGGATGTCACTTGGGAGTGAAATGTTCCGCTGCTCTGCCGTGACCTGGAGTGGTTGTTGTGCCAACACCTGTTTCAGCATTCGTGTAAGATGAATGTGTCAGTGTTACAACTAAAATAT
Source organism: Dryoscopus gambensis (assembly GCA_013389985.1). Taxonomy (NCBI): domain Eukaryota; kingdom Metazoa; phylum Chordata; class Aves; order Passeriformes; family Malaconotidae; genus Dryoscopus; species Dryoscopus gambensis. The sequence goes on from WEIT01005703.1 coordinate 408,673, forward strand.
GTAGGACAACACTCTGAAACCTGGGCAGGTGTGGCCTTGAAAGGATGTACATAACTTGTATATGAAGGATTTCGGGCCCTAACAATAACATACATTGAACTTGATGTTCTTCATATCTGAAGCACACTTAGGTGGTCCAGTATGTTTGTTGCAGTTGCCTGTCACATCTGTATAACTTGCATGACACTCTTTTAGGTGAATGTTTACTCTATGGCTGAACATTCTGGGTACGTGAAGGGAATTATTTTATTCCAGATTTGTAGCAATCTCGTGGTACTTCTCAAAACAGCTGGGTGTGTCTGCTGCTTTTTGAGCTGTTTGAACTTTTGTACAGCTGCAGGATCCTTTGTCTTTGATCAGCACCATGAATTAAAACTGAAGAATACTCAGACATGAGATGAATATCTTATAATGGAAACTTGAACTGGTAGTTCACTAGAGGAAATAATGTGCAAAACTCACAGCTTTTGATTTTTCTACTTGAGTGACAATTTGTAACCCATTGAAGAAAGAACTTCTTGTTCACATCCTCAAAAAAATGAGGAAGAAAACTCAGCAGAAATCCATAAATTGTGCTTGGTTCTCTTTAAAATGCTATGTATTTCCATCTCATAGATACTTTTTCCAGCTAGTAAAAAGATAGTGCAGGTAACTTGACTTGAATCTCTATTTTGCCATTGAGCAAATTGCTCTTGAAATGAGAACTCACACTGGGCACTGCTCTAGGCTATGGAATCTGTGCTGGTTCCTCCCTTTTGGGATGCACAGGTTGTTCTCAGTGTTGCACATAAGCACCTTCAAAGTGACTTGGAACACGCTGTTGTCCAAGTGGAAACGTTGAGTTGTCTTACAGGCGAAAGGCCATGATGAGAAATCCTTGCAGTGTGGGTTTTACGTGGGACATTGCATGTTCTGGTGTCCTGACTTGACATTGTGATGGAGCTTCTGTATTTCAGGAGATTCTGGAGGAATGTCACGTCCACTCAGACCATAAGCATGCTCTGTGGAAGCAGTGTCAGCTCAAGACATTCTCAGACCTTGTTCTACCTCAGACACTTGCATGCTGGTTTTTTCCATTGTGTTGCCACAGCTTTGTCCGGGCGAACCAGATCATTCTGAAGGGATGGCGTATTGTGGGGAACATAGAAATTTCCCAAGTTATTTTACGTTGCTCTCAGCAGCAGGACTGAGTAGCGTCCTGGACTGTTCAATTCAGAGTCTTTCTATTCATAGAAATGCTTGTCTTGATTTTGGGTTGAAACTGATGTTTCAAGCATCCCATAAATGCAAAAACTTTTACATGGAAAAATTAGGTAAGACTTAACAGCTATTAAATTAGATTCTAAAATTGTAAAAGAAAAAGATATAAATTTCTCAGTCTCCTCTTGTCTGTAAAGTGGCCTCCCTCTGCAAGGGAGGGAAGGGACAAAGCTCCACATTCACGAGCAAATTATTTGTTATGGGGTTGAACCAGAAGTGATACAATATCTTTTGGGAGCTATTTTCCATCCTCATCTTGCTCTGCTGTCATTAATACCCCCAGCAGATCCGTTCTCCTGAGTATATGAAATATTAGCTTGGGATCAGCTGCTCTCTGATTAGCATATGAAGTGACTTTGTGGCTAAAGATGGGTGTATTAACAATGGGAAGAATTAGACTCCCAATGCATGTGGGTAATTAGCAGGAGCCACCCGGGATTCCCAGTTGCTGTGTTGCAAAAATGCAGAGGGGAGACAGACCTTTCCAGGAGACTGCACAAATCCTCTTCATCAGAAGTGAGGGGATGGAGAGGTGGCAAAACCAGAACTGCCTGGGAGTAGCAGGTGGATTTTGCAGCTGCAGTGCTGAGCAGCCTGATGGGCCAAAGAGCAGCATGAGTGGAATAAATATTGCAGCAGACCTCCTGTGTGAAGGTGGCAAGGGAAGAGGAACGGTGACCTGGAAAATATTTCTGGTTCTCTAGACAAGCTACCAGGAGCATTTTTGCCTCTCTAACTTGGTAGTGTTGAAGGCTGCATAAGTACTTGGATGTTTTTTGTTAATGTACCAGCATTCAGGTGCTCTTTTTCTCATTGGATGGTACTTAAGGTAGCTCGAGTGGAAAAGTGGAATGAAAAATATGGTTTGGTACAGCACCACATTTTTAGCTGTGGCCTTAAATTTAAATTAGTGGTTTGTAAGCAGTAATACTTTGGTGTGTGAAATCATGACTGCACAAAGTGCACCCTGAATAGAAATATCTGGTTCTTAAATTCTTGTAGATTGCTGTGTCATGAAGGAAAGGAAAACCACCTTTAACACTATGCAGGTGAATGTTTCCTCTGTGACTATTTTTTCATCTAACTTCATTATTAAAACCATTATCTTGATGGAAAATGGTTTCTTAAAAGGTTGGATTGGTAAAATCAGAAAGTGATACCTTCACATCGGTAGGGGAGAGCCTTCTGTTCCTGTTTTACTTTGTCATGAACTTAGCATGTCTGACCATTGGACCCAGTTGTGTTATACATTTCTTAGGTCTAAAATTGATAAAGCTGATCCTAAAAATAAATTTTAGAAGTCTTTTCCCCTCAAAGCTTCCAAGGAATTCTAAGAAAATTTAGGGGAACATGAATATTTTAAGAATTCTGAAACTTAAGCAGTGATTTACTCTCTGAAGTTTCTAGAGCTGTACTTTCAGAAAGTCTTGTTAGACTTCCTAAATTTAGTTCTTTATCAGTATAAAATAAAAGCTTTCCTCTGCAAAAGGTTTTGTGAGGAGAAATTCCAGATTGGAGGCTTCAGTTGCCTTTTTGTGTATTGACTGTCTGGGAATTTGTCACCTGGTTTTCCAAAGCTGGTGCCAGACAGCAATTTACATCACTTCAGTAATGTCACTGTGTGTGGTTTATCTGCACAGCAGTTGATTGAGTTATCTGTGAGTTAATTGTTCCTGGGTAAGATTAGGAACAGCCGAGTTATCAGTGAAATCCCTGCAGCATTTTCCTGCTTGGAGTGAGCAAACTTTTGTTGTAGAAACTTTTGTTAGAGAAAAATCAGCCAGCATCTGAAGAGTTGACTGATGGAACAGCACTTTCTTGGAATGCCTGTTTGACACCAGGCCAGCTGCAGTGAAGAATGAGGGGGGCTCTGTTGTTACCTCAATATTTGTTTGAATTTTAGACCCTCTTCCAGGTAGCTGATATTACTCAGTGTATGAGCTGTCCTGTTGATGTTTTCATTTCACATCATGGTTTTGCGGGGACATGTTCTTCATTGATCACCAAGAACCAAACTCTAGAATGCATTTCTGGTCAGTTCATTAACTTGGCACGATCAGTTGCTTTTTGCTGGTGATGGTGGTTTTGCAAAGGCACCGTTCTCCTGTGTTACTGCACTCACAAAGGTTCTGACACGTGCACAAAGCTGGTGAGAGAGGAGACAGCACAGGAATGGGATGTGGGACTGGAAGTAAAGAGGAACATCCTTCCCCTCACAGCCAGCCTCGCTGCATCCGAGCTGGAGCTGTGTTTGTCTCCAGCAAAGCCAGCAAAAATGAACTGCTTTTGGGTTGTCAACTCAGTAAGGCTTGAAATCAGAGTAAAGCAGGATGTCAATTTTAAACAGAAAACAAACTTTTCAGGTTTTTAGGATCCCATGTGAAGAAGACAAATTCTCTTAGAAGCTGGCGCCAGTGATAATGTGGCCTATAATTGCTGCATATTTAGCTCAATATTTTTAAAATAAATATTGCATAATTATGTTAATACTGTGTTGTCTTCTAAGATTCAAAAATCAGTTATTGTGTATTTATCAATCTACTGGTTTTTAAAATCATTAAGGCTGAAATCTAGATGATCTTCTTGGCTTATGCCGTTTACTGTTCCTGCCTACATATTTGTGGAAAACTTCAAAATGTATGGCTCTTCCTTTAACAGCGTTTATACACAATTCTCCTTCCCAAGAGGGGAAAAAACTCTCTGGAAGTAACTAATATAAAATGTTTACATGTCTTTTGCTTGATGATTGAAGAATAGTTGAAACTTGCAGGGCATGTATTTCAGCTTGTAAAGATTAGTGAAAGAAGGATTCTGATTCCTTTGACAAAGAACTTTTTCCCCCAAGGGTTTAGTCCTGCTGTCAAGTTAAAATGCCCAAACGAGTTGAAGTATAAACCAGTTAACAGCTTTTCTCCAGGGAGTATCAGGAAATACTAGTGGGTTAGCTTGGAAAATAATGTATTCAAGGAAATCATGGCTACTTCTGGCCCTGGTTAGGCCTTGTGGTATTTTTGGGTTGATCTCGCAGTACCATATGGCTTGTTGAAGAAACCACCAGACTAACTTCTGCAGAGCAGGAGTATTCTTAGCAGCTCTTACAAATATGATACTTTGAGGTGGTGGGGTTGTTCTTTTTCAATATCTGTGTACAGAATAAATCCTTTGCTTTGATTTCTGTAAAAAAATATGCCAAAACAATTTTCGAGAAGTTCCCTTGAAACTTGAGGATAGGTTGGCATTGAGAAACTGCTTTTGCAGTGATAGATTAAATGTGTTCTGGAGGAGATTCTTGGGTTCAGGATCTGCTGAAGATTTAATTTGCATGGCTTTATGTGGAAGAAGTTTAGTTTTAAACAATGCAAGCTGAGTAGAACCTTTGGGTATTGAGAAGTTGTGGATTTCCATACAATTTTAGAATTCTTTAAAAAGAGATATATAAAAGTTTTTGACTGGTTTGACTTTTTCACTTCCCTGTAAAGTTTGTTTTGCTTGTTTTGTTAGTGGGGAAATAAGAGCAAAGAGAGACACCAGTGTACAGGTGTGTGTGTAGCTGCAATAGTTCAAAATACTGCAGGTGAAGAAATGTTGACACAAGCATCAAAGTTTGTGAAGCCGGAATTCTGATCTCCAGGGATCTTTACCTCAGCTAAAACCCCTACAGACTGTACAAAGTTAAAACTACTTGTATGTGAAATCAGCAGACTGCAGTTGCGGTTGAATTTTTCTGTTATCCTGTCTTGGAAAACTGCCATTCCTATTACTCGCATAGAAAATACTTCGATTTTGTAACTCTAGGTGGCTCTTGGGGATTGGAGGCAAAGAGAGATATCTTGTGTGTGTTTGCACAGTGGGAAATTCCTTAGAAGACAAGGTTCTTGATCTGGGGCTTGGATCATGTTCCAGACTTCCAAGTCAAAGCTGGTTCTCCTGCTCTGGCCTTTTTAGAAGTGGATCCATGGTAGTTACTGATCCAGACACATTATTTTTAGTTTACAGACAGTGTTTCAATTTGATTTTCCTAAACTGTGCTCTGCACTTCTTCAGGTGGAACTTCATCACTTAAATCCAGTTGGATAAAAGCACCAAAAAAAGACTTTTTCCCTCCTCATAGATGCTGATTTCAAGTGTAAAACGTTTGCTGACTCAATTATTTGTCTTACCTCTCTCTCTAATGGTGAATTTTTTTTTTCCTATGCTATGTTTTCTTCACTAAGTCATTATATAACTTCAGTATGCAGTCAAAACAGCAGCCTTTCAATGAAAAATGCAGTCAGTGGCAGTGACTTTGTCATGTGTTTGACCGGGTTATTATGGGAATCTGAATTTTCTTACCAAGGAAAACCTGACAGCAATACTGAGCCAGAATCTGATTCTGGCTCTCTGAGCAAGATACATTTTCTGTAGTTTGAAACAACCAAACAAAAAATACCTTATCTAAATAAGGTATCAGGGCAGTTCTTTAAAGTTGTGTTTAAATGGTGTTTAACTGACTCATAAAAAATAATCACAGTAGTGGGTGCTTCCAGGAAGGCAGATGTGCTAAAAGTGCTCTGTTCCTGCATCTGTCACAACAAACTGCAGCCCTGCCCTCCTTCAGCAGCAAACCCTGAGGCTGACAGGTCTGTCATCTGCTCTCCTGACCACACTCTTTTTGTCAGTGATCCTCCAGAACCCAAAGCCCTTCTCGAACTGAGGGTGTATTTTCATTGTACAGTGGTGCAGCCAGTGCAGAGTTCCTTTCATAAGATCTAAATCAAGAACTAGATAAGGAAGTTGAGATTAGCCCATGGAGCTGCAGTGGTTATAGACAGGTGCCTGTTGCCTTGTCATGGGCAGAGATGTGTCCTTAGCATGAGAAAGTTCATTTTCTTATCTTTAACAAATCATAGAATCACAGAATGGTTTGGGTTGGAAGGGACCTTGAAGCTCATCCAGTTCCACCCCCTGCCATGGCCAGGGGCCAGGGACACCTTCCACTATCTCAGGTTGCTCCAAGCCTTGTCCAGTCTGGCTTTGGACACTCCCGGGGATGGGACATCCACAAATCTCTCTGGCCAACAATATGAAAGAAGGCTTGATTTACCACTGTATTTTCACCTGATTAACTCGGTGTCACCACAGCAAGCGTGGAGTTTTCAACAAGGCCAGTCATCCCCATCTCAGTTTTGTTCTTTTGTGGATTGCTTTTGGATTATATTTACTCTGACCTTCCATTCTGCTCTTTCGTGTCTGCTTCCAGAGTTGGCTTTGTGTGGCCAGAAGGTAGATACAGTATATACTGAAAGCAGGAATATGCATAAACAGCATGTGGCATGGTTTGTGTGTTGTGGATTGTTGGACGAGCTCAGTGCCAGTTCATCAACAGTAATTTGTGCATATTAATATATTTGGATGCATTTAATTTCATTGGCGCTTAGCCTACTCCTTAAGTTATTAATCTGTGAAATCTGTTTCGAGGAAGGGTAAAAACTTGTAGGCAGCATATGGTGTGATATTGGGGGGAAAGGACGGCTGCGGGTGTGAATTTTATTTTGTCAGTTTGGTGGGAGTACCTCTTGTTCTTTACGGGTGCCATCTGCACGGGGCTCTCGCTGCAAGGCTTGTGCTCTGTGCAGAGCACACAAGAGCTCGCTGAGCTTTTAACTTTGGCTGCTTTGGGGGAGGGCAAAGAGAATATTTTATTCTGTGCCACCTTTTGAAGTGTTTTATTTTGTATAAAGCCTTTCTTTTGCTAGAGGAAAACACCTTGAAGGATCTACAGCTTAACTGGCTGTTAAAGGCTGGTGTCATAAAGCTTTGGATCCATCGTTCAGGCATTCTCACAAACATAATTCCGGTTCTTTGCCTGCTACTGTTATTTTTTTTGATGTTGGGTGTCTTCTGTCTATTTTCACTGACCTTCCAGCAGTTATGAGAATAATCATTATTTTCATGCTCTGGTTCTTAGGACTTCAATGTCTTGAATTCTTGCTGTATAAAGTGTGTGAGACAGGGCAGCTCCTGGCTGCTTTGAGAGCTTCTCCGTAGCTTTATTCAACTTCTTTAAATTTGTTCAGCTCTGTGTATCTGAGTGTACAAGGAGCACCACAATTTGAGAGGGCTCTGGCTTCAGTAGTACACTAAGGCATTTTGTGCAGTGCATATACGTACATGTGACATTTCATGTTGTTTTTTCTGCTTTTCAGGAATAGGTGCCTTTTTGTTTCCGAGGCTCTTGTTGTGACGCGCTTCCACATCTCTAGGGGAAGGTGTCCCTGCCCATGGCGAGGGGGTGGAATTAGGAGGTCTTTAAGCTCCCTTTGAACCCAAACCATTCCAGGATTCTATGATTCTGTCTTTTTCCTCCAGCCAGTTGATCTTCATCTGTTACAGGGATCAGATAATGCTTTGATATTTAATAATATATTTGAGTATGTGGTTATTTCCAGTGACATATATGAAAGATGTTTTTTTCTCTTGCATGCTCCAGATTGTTTGTACGTTCCCCAGTGTTCACTCACTGCTGAGATCCTGACAGAGATTAGGTCAGGTTGAAGCACAACAGGCAAAATTTGTTCAGTGAGTCTTGGTATGCCAGGACAGGAATTCAGAGAAGTTTTGTACAAGTTCTGCTGCAGAACTGAATGTCTTTTTCAGCCTTCCTCATTTCAGCTGAGAGAATCAAACAGAGAAATAGTTGCTGTGGATGATTACATGCTGTGTAGGTTTCTGGGTTTGAGAACACACTGCATTGGTTTCTTCCTGACACCTGAGAGAGAAAAACAATTTCGTGGTGCAGATGGTCAATAAAAATGCTGAAATACAAAATTACACATATAAAACTGACATTTTCTGTGATCTTGAAGAGAAAAAGAAAGGCCCTTATTTGCAGGGTGCTCCTGGGTTCTCATCTTGGGAGATGACTTACCAAAACATTCCAAACTATTCTTCCACAATGCCGAGATCCTTTACTTTAGCTCCCCTTTTCCTCTCCCCCACATTTGTTTTAAACTTAAGCTTGTTGTGGGAGAGAGTAAATTTGTATAGATAGGGAAAACCAATGATAACCCAGTATCTTGGACAAGTTGTCTCCTGCCTCATCTTAGGAGCTTTTGTAAAGCTATTGCTGCTTGCAGCTTTGTATTTATTCTAGTTCAGAAGCTCTAGCACTAGGGGAGCTTATCTGTAGGTTTTATTGTATGTAAATCTTCCATATTAATATTGTTGCAGTTCTTAAACTCTGACTTACTTTGTTTACAAAGATGAGACTGGAACACTTCAGAATACAAGAGCATCAGGGAATATTGCAGGATCTCATCATTGAAGAGATTTTAGTACAATTCAGGGAAACATTTATCAGGAGTAACACAGGTACTGTTAATTCTGCGTTGAGGTAGTGGGATAGATCAGGTGACATCTCAAGATATTCTACAGATGTTTCCTGTGATTTTAGTGGAAGATTCAATGCACTTTTCAGTGACTTGGTCAAAACCCCTCACTTTAGTTTGTTTTGGAAACATGTTCCTTAATTTAAATTCAGAGGGAAAAGATACTTGCAGTCCCTTGTCTTGCTTGAAACAGCTTCACTATTTACACAGGCCATATGAAAAATTAACCTTAAGGGGTTTGTTTGTTTGTATTGCCAGATATTTTAGGAATGCTGACTCATTTTACCAGGCTGAGGGTGTGCACACAGGAGCCAATTGTCACCAAATCAGAAGGAGGAGAACTTAAAGGACATCAAGTGCTCCTGCCCTGTCTGTGCGCTTGGTTTTAATCTGGGCATGCAGCCACTGCAAAGCAGTGACAGGCTGTAACCTCACAGCCCACACCGTCCAAGGAGATCGCTTGCCTTGTGTGAAGTGCTCTAAGCCTGGAGAAACAGGAACAAAAATAATCCTAACTCATCAGTCCCCCTCCAGAGAATCAGGAACGCAGTGCTTGCACACCGCTGAACACACACAGCATCCACAGGGAAATGAAATCACAGGGAGTGTGCCCTTAGGCAGAGAATGGGAACTCCTCTGGGCAGTGGAGAGGCTCCTGTTTTGGCATCGTCCGTTTGGGAATTGGCTCAAAGATGTACATGTTGGAAGGAGAGTATAGAGAGTACTTCATGTGTCTGGCACGCTGTGCACAATCAGGAGTCGTTTCTGGCTCGGAGGTTTGATCTGTGCAGTAATAATATAAAATTATACACTTTCTGTGTTGGATCATACTCTTGGTAACTTGTTTGATGTGTTTGCTCCAAGGATGTCACTTGCCCTTAGGTTCTTCCAACAATATGTGTCCGAGTAGGATGTGTGGAAAGGCCAAGCTGTTGCTCTGGGGAAGGATCTGTAGTAAAGCCATCTTTGGTAGTCATTGCTTAGAGATGTCATTTTCCTCCTAAATCTGGCAAAGGGCAACCTTTCTTGAATCTCGTCTCCATTTGTTGCTGGTTCTTTCTATGTCATTGCTAGAAATTCTTCGTTTAAATAAGCCACAAACACGTATCTCCTATGCTGAACCCTGGGTCCAGTGTTATGCAGTTGATTTTAACTGAAGGTGCAGCACGATACAGGAACTCCATTGAGCTCCTCCAGATTTGATTGAAAACCTGATATCTGCAAGCTTAAATTTTTCTTGACACACAGTAGCATGTATGACACAAAGGTGGTGAACCTAAATACCAGACCCAGGCGATCTCTTTGCATTATCCTGTGACTCTTTTTTTGCATTACTAAATGGAGAGAATGATGCATCGAGCCACAAATGCAAAAGCTCATGCACAGAATACCTATGTAGGCTAAAAATAACACCGAGGAGAGTTAGCAGCCCTCATTCCAGCAGCAGCTGTTACCTGTTCTCCATCCTTCCCTGGTAGTTTTGGTTTCCAGAGCCATGAGGTTGAATAGGGATCCAGGGATGAGGGCTATGGCTGTTCACTGCCCAGCCTGTGGCTTTCAGACACCTGCCTGCCCTGGGAGTTTGTTACAGGAGAAGGGGTAGGGGCTGGCTGGTTTTGGGAGGCACTGACAGCTCCTGCGTCCCTCTGTTGTTGTGGCACTGTCCGTGTGTCCTGGCCCGCTGTGAGCTGGGTGAAGCTGCTCAGAGGGTCAGAGATTCACTGCTGCGTGTAGGGGGTGAGGTCATCCCTTGGGTGACACCACTTTTGCAGTTGGCATCAGGTGGGCTGAGGTGTGTGGAAGTGCCCTCAGCTTGACCCTCGTGCCAGAGCTGGTGTGTGTGGTTTGTACCAGGCTGTAATACTGGTCTGAATGGCTGAGCAGTATCAGGATAAAAAACAGGAAAGGGCATCAAACACCTCTCCTGAGTCAGGTGCACTGGGCTGACAGAGCTGCCTTTGGAACCACTCCAACAACTCCTAGTCCCAGGCTCCCTCATTGCAGTGTTTTCTCACTGAGACAATTATTTTTCATATCTAATTAAATTTTACTTCTTGTGAGCTCAGTCTTTTTTTATTATAGCTTTGGTAGGTCACAAGAGTTAATTACAGTCCTCATTGTAGTGGCCTGTAACATACTTGAAAATTGTCAGCCTGGCTGTTCCTCCACCAACACTATCTGGTTTTAATTAATTAACTCAACCAGTGCATTCTTCAGTTGTTTCTCCAGTCTCAAATATTAATTCCATACAAATTTTTATTCATGTTCTTGACTTCACATAATTTCTTTTTAAAACGGGTACTCAATTCCAGACATCATCCAGCTGAGGTTTACCTGTCACCAGAGCAGAATGACCTGCAGGCCTTTTCGTATTCCTGTTAAGTTTCAAAATGCTGTTTGTAGAACTACAGCTCAGGAATAAGTTGTTGAGGCTGAGTTACTGAAGCCATTGCTCCTTGTTTTGTGTTTGTCCACTTAATTTTTCCTTGTTTCCTACTTCACAATTGTTTTTATTGAATTTAATTGATTTCAGATAGTTTCTCCCCTTTAACAAGTTGCTCTTGAGTTATTGTTTTGTCTTCCAATTACATTTGCACTGTCTTGATGTGGTTTGTCCCTTCTCTAAGTGTATATTATGTGATGTCACTGAAGCTATTGAATAAAAATAGTGAATGCAATCAATTTCCTGTTAACTAAGAGGGGTGGAGGCAAACTAAATGCTGGGAGAACATTATTGGTGTGTCAGTAAGTGCTTTTGTTTCCATTGTGGTGTGGATGAACTAGATCCTCTTCATAGATATGCTAGAAAATATGTTAATCTCTGCTGCTGAACTGCTGCAAGTATCACTGTGCATCTATCCTGGCAATGTAATGTAGGTGGATTGTTGCCGTTTGGTAACTTTTCATGGGTTTATGGATATTTTAATGGAGAAAAAGAATAAAAACATTGACTTTTGAATGGCAGTCCTAACACAACATAAAGAATAAATCTGGAAAGTCTCCTAGGAATGTTGAGGTCACTCCAGAACTGCCCAGTTGCACACAAATATGCCAGAAATGACCCAAAAAAAGACTTGAAGTTGCCGTGTGAGCCTGAGTAAAGTACTTGAATATGCTTTTAAGTGTTGGATTTAAGTCAAAACACATAAGGTGAGATATTTCTTACAGACAGCTAAACTGGGAAATATGAACTGATGTGTTGTTTTGTTTATTTTGAACCACTTCAAGTCTGGAAGGTGGGAAATTAACTCTCTCTTAGAAAAGCAAAACCACCTTTGGTCAGGAACGAGCACCTTAGAAAAGTAAGTCCATGGCAGAGCACCTTGTTGAGGAGCCAGTGTGCATTCAGAGCGTGGGACACATTCCCCTTTTGGTTTTGGGCTGTCAGTTGCTCAGGTAGAGAGTGAATTGGGTCTGGATCACTCCTTTAAATGGACTAAGCCAGTTTTGCCTCGGGGTAAAGTTGTGTTAACAGTGAAACAGGTCAGTAATGAGGATGGATTCCACCAACTCTGCACAGCAGTGACACACCAAGACTGAGAACTTCGGGGTTTGATGATTCAGCTTTATAAATAGTCCTTGTCTTCCGGTGTTGCTGATACATCCAAGGAGGAATAATGACTATATTGTTTCTTTCCACAGTTAATGATTTTGCAATACATGTGCCACTCATGGCATATTCTTCTTCCTTCCAGTGTAGCAGCTTCTGTAGCTGGACTCCAGGGTTCTCAACTGGAAACAAACTCATGGTCAGTTTCCTTTTGTACACATAAGCAAATTTTTTGCTGTTGAGCAATCTGTTACTTCAATAGCAATGGAAAAAATGCAGTGATCCCGAATCCTTTTGCTGGAGATGGGAAAGTTAAAGATGGGGTTTCATTTAAAATTCAAATATTTCTTTTTCCTCTGATGATTTTTTTTTTTTCATCCCAGAAGGCCTTTTCTAATTTATTTGCCTTTCTGCTGTGTAGGGGTGGCTAAACTTGTAGTTTTTGGTACAGTGGACAAGGCAGTGTGTCTAAAATAGTCCTGTAATTTATTTTCTCTCTGTCTACAAGAGTTGTTCTTCACAGTCTTAATGCTGACTGATTCTGTACTTGGTGTCTTCTGTATTATCAGGGCTTTTAGATGAAGGGTCTGGTTTTTATTTGATTTGTCAGTGACAAATAAAAATACTTATTTATAGTTAAAACAGGAAAAAGAAATCCAAATTTGTATAACAATATTATCTAAATGCTATGTCCTCTCTGATCCTCTCAGCCTCACAAAACTGCAGGATTCAACATGGCCTATGAATCTTGATATGCACTCACATATATATGGTATTCAGTAGGTATTTTTATATAATGGAGTGATACAGTGAAATATTAATGTATAGAATATAATATATTTAGAAAAATTGAAAAAATCTATCACAGATCTCTTACTAAAAGTTAAGATGTATTGCTCTAGAACTCCCTTCTGACTTGTGATTTAAAAGGCTTAGCTTAGAAGTTGGGTAGAACAGAAGAGCAAGTGGAGCTCTCCAGGTTGTGCCTGCTGGTGATGGAATAGCTCAGGGGGTGGGAGATGGGTGGGTGGTGCTGGTGATGCAGCTCAGGGAAGGTGGTTTGTTTCCAAAGGGATTTACAGTGATTCAAACTGAGCAGTGACTGACCTGGTAGCCTTGAATAGCTGGAGAAGAGGAGTCAAGTCAGAAAAATAAAAAGAGGGGACCATGAGCGTGTTTTCACCTGGTTCAGCAGTAACTCAGCGAGGGAAGATTATTGCCCTGACTGTTCATCTTCACTTCTCTGATCTGTCATGTAATCCCTTGCTTGCTGTTGCTGTCAAAACTACTCTGTTGAAAAAAAGATGTACTGATGAACCAATGTGAATCAATGAATCACATATTTTCTTCTTCCTCTTCTCTCCTCCAAGATTATTTTTTTTGTCAGGGTAGATTGCATGTTCTGTGTTTGCTGGAGGTAGCTGAATTGTTCAGTTAGTTTTTAAGATCACGTGGTTGAAATTTTTTAATTTAATTTGGCTGTGGCAAAAGTTTCTGTACCTTTTTCTTAAATGGTTGTCAAAATAATTTAATATCCAGATGTGTTATTGCTAAGTTTGTAAAAAATGTTCTGTAAAAACCTCTGAAGAAAAAAATCTAATTCATTTGACTCGGTGTTCCTGCTTCTGTAGTTACTGTGGATTTCAGCCTCTGAGAAAGGATGCTGAAGTGGTGGGGAATAAATTCACCAAAACTGCATGGCTGGGGTTTTTTTGATCACTCACGTGATCACTGGTGTCACAGAATGTCATGAGTTTTCCTGTGTAGACTTGTAATTTCACATATCTGCATACTGCTGCTTTCTGAAATGAGTATTTTTATATTAACATTTCAAAAGGGATTAGCTTTGGAGAATAATTGCTGTCACTAACCCCATTAGCAAAACTGCTGCTCTTGGCACGCAGGTGGAACAGCAGCTCTGGGTCTGACTGGGCCAGTGTTTGTGACAGCTCCACTCTGGTCGTGTGTGGCATGTTCTGCACCTGAAACTTGAGAGCTGAGAGAGAATTTGGGGGTAGTTTTAGGTGCTAGGAAGTAGGGCAGTCCTCTCTTGAAATACTTTCAGAAAGATGCTCTTAAATGTTGTTGCCAGTTCCTGTTGGATGAACATAGGATGAAGACCCAAAATTCTATTCTAGAAATCTTCACTGCTGTGCTACACTGTTTCCAAGGGTGATGTCGAACTGTCTTTAAATATTGCAGTGAGCTCTTCCTCAGTTTGCACTGACTTGTGATACTGTCTGATGGAGCTGCAGGGAAGCATCAACACCAGGTGGGGGACGATAGGGGACAAAGATTGCTCTAAGGTGTTGCCAACCTGTGCTTCATGCAGGAAGGAACTCAGGCTGGCTGTGCCTTGGTGCATCTGAATGATCTCCTGGTTGTCTCACCAAGGTGCATTGTCCAGTGACCACTGCTCTTCCTTCCAGAACCTTCATTCCACTAAATCCCAGGTTTCTGCGTGGGAACATTTGTTCAGACTGGATTGTTTGTTGTCTTTCCCATGCCAGCCCAAAGCCTTGGTTTAGAGGCAAACAGAACCTCCTTCAAGAGGGCAAGATTGGATTTTCTGTATTTTCTATTCATGTGTGGTCCTCTGATTTCCCTGCTTCCCCAACTCTAATAGCTGTGGAGTTGCATTTCATGGAGAAGTGGAATTTCCTTATCTTGTCTTGGATTTTTCATCTCCCCTGCGTGGGTGGACTGGCAGAACCAGTGTTCTGGATCTCTCTGCATCCCAACAACCGTTGTTGCCCAGTGTTGCAGATCTGTTGCTTTGAGCATTGGAAAAACAGAACCCATTCCTGGAAGAAGATGGAGGAGCTGGAGCTGACAAAGGTAAGCCAGCCAGAACCCAGTCTTGAACCAAATGTACAAAGAATTTCCCAGATGGGGTTTCCGTGTGCTCAAGGCACTGCAAAAGTGGATTTCTTGCCTTTGCTTATGCCCTGCCTGCCTGGCTTTTGGCAGAATGAGAGTAGTGTTTGTATTCCATGCCTGATGATTAAAGGATATTTCTTTTTTTTTTGTGATTACACCATACATGACTATTTTGTCTTGACAGCAACAATTATTTATTCCAATATTAACAATTGTATCAGCAAGGTTCAGAAAGAAAACTGCTTTCCTGTGCTATAAATTTACCACACGAGCACACATCTGTGTGTAGAAAATACTAAGTATCTCACAGGTTGCCCTTGCTCATTTCAGAAACAATTAATAAGAAACAGAAATAAAGACAATGCTGTGAAGCACAGCAGAAGTTTGCAAAGTAGTACCAGAGCTTTATTATTAGTCGAGGTTGGAGCCTGTTAGCAGTCCTTAGATTCTGACACTGTGCTCTGATTAGAGCCTGGTGGAGACCACTGTTAGTGCTCTAGCACAAATGGACTGCTGCATGTGAGGTTTTGGCACATTATTTTTGTGTTAATTTATGACCCACATGTTGCAATGCTTGACTATTCCAGCGAAACCTTGCCAGGCTTCATTAAAGGGGAGGGAATAGGTGTGGCAGGCACAACGCTTTTACATTCTCCATATGTTATTGACCAGAGTGCTGTAAAGGCTTTAATTTTTAGCTGTTTTTCTTTCCAACAAAACTCCTTATTCCCTATAAAAGTTAAGCACAGGAGGATGTGTGGTTCTGAGTTCTGTCAGCTCTTTAGTTTACCTGCATCAAATTCTGGTGTTTTTCAGTGTGCTGCAGTTATTTATGCAGTACCTGAGCTGTAGTTCCTCATACCTGTTTCATTTCAAACATCAGTTTAAGAGACTGTTACAGCAGCTGCAGTCATTGCTCCCTCAAGGAAAAGATTGATGTGTGTTCTTTCCTTTTTCCCTTTTCAACCAAGGAAGTTCTCATGTTTTGCTACAAACCACCATTTTCTGATTTTTATTAGGGTTCAGAGTATTCACATTTCAGCCTTGTCTGTTTTGCAGGTTGCTTTGTCTTGGTTCATTCAAGTGAAGCCCCAGCACATGAATCACTTCATTTAGATCCATGAAAAACTGACACCAAAGACCAAGCAAGCAGAGTAAACCAAGAGCCTTCTGAGTTTGATGCCTGTAACTGTCTTCTGCTGGCAACTTTGAGGAAGATTTGATTCTTGTGGTCACAGGGAAAGAAGGTCCAGCCACAGGCATGTAATAAATGATGCTTAATAAATGATTCCAAAAAGCTGCCTTTATGTGTTTGCTTTTGTGACTGCTCTATTAGACACCAAAAAGAAAAGTGCTAGGGGGAATCTCTAGATTTACTGCTGGTTTTCCTCTGGTTTTCTGTGCTGAACAGGCTGGCTTTGAAATCTGGTGGTAACCAGAGGGAAGGATAGGCAGAGACTCTTCTGCTTCTCAAAATACCCTGCATGTCAGGGAGCCTTCCAGCCTCCTGTGAGCACAGCCTATGATTTTAATAAACCCAGTCAATTTTAAATGGCAGAAAAGGAGGGGAGAGGTAGGCAAGAGGTACCAAAATGTTTCTCCACTTGCACAGCATGAACCCCCTCCTGTTGTGACATTGTTTGCAGAGACACAGCCTGGGAATTGAAATAGGATTGTGGACCAAGCTGAAGCATCACACTGTATTTCAAGCTGCTCCAACAAATTAACTATTTAACACTCTGCTACTGTTGTGCACACACTTATTGCCTCCCAGCATGAAAATCAAGCAAGTAAATTGCAACAAGGTTCTGCCCAGTAGAAGTCACTGTACTATAATGAGAAACTTTGTCCCATAACAGAAGGAACAGGAAGCTGTTGGAAGCAGGTCGATGGTGCTTCAGATACAGGAAAAAAAATTTAGGAGTGCTCTGTGTCCATGCCTGCAGCTCCGGGTGCAGTTCAAGCTGGTGTGGTGCCGGTTCTCCTCCGTAACGTAGCAACTGGACCACACCCCCTCCTGCTGCAGGATGCTAAAGAGCCCTTGGAGCACTATCTGCTGTACTGCAAGGGAACTGCACCGCTTCTAATTACCACAGCAGTGCCAGCTGAGAGGTTTTTTCATCCCATGGAATGACAAACTCTTCGTTCTCTGTCTAGTAATCCTGTGGTTTTTTCCAATGTTTCTGTAGTAATCCTATTTTTATTGCAGAAGAGGACTATGTTAATTTTAAATCGGTACCAGAATGGTATCTATCGGTGCATTTTATCTCATTTCAAAGTAAGTTTTTGATTAAAAATAAGTATTCTTGTCCACCTGCTGCCTTTCTCGTTTAGTGCTCCTGTATGGTGGTATTATGTTAACATTTTGGAAGAATACTCAAGAATTTGAGCATGTTTTTCTTCTCGCTTAGACTTTGCAAATGACTGAAAAGCTTTCCCCACTCCTAGCCTCTCTTCTGTTGTGCAACAAAAGAGCTTTCCTTTAAGCATCTTGGTTTCCAAGCACAAGGAATCGTCTCTGGGCATTACTGAACGTTTGACTTAAGGTGTGATGAATCCTCTTATGCCAAGTTGAATTTTTTGATGTATGCTGTAGATGATTGTTTAATTTACCTAAGACGAGTGTGGAATTAGTGTCCTTCAGAGGGGGTTTTCTAAGGCTGTTCTGTTCAGATCTTGAGTTTTATACAAAATCTCCTAAGTCTGCATTGGATGTCACAGCCTGACTTGGTTTGTCAGGGCTGTTTCCTTTGCTGCCTGTCTCAGAAAGCTGATGATTTTAACAGTACAAAAACCTTATTCTGGCTTCACGACCTGCATGGGGGGAAAGCTTTTTAAACAATCTGAAAACTTACTTAATGATTTATTTAAATGTACTGATTTCTTACTGTACTGAGTTACCAGTTGTTGTCATTGCACTTAGGTATCAAGCTTGGGGAGGGACATATTTTGGTGACATGTGGCACAGCAGCCATTGCAAAATAATGGTATTAGTGTTGCTGAACCTTTAGGTTTTCTTAGAATTTAAGAAATAAATCCTAGTGTAGTTCAGAAAGCTTCTGCAGCTTCTTGTGACTTGAGTACAAAAATACCAATAGCCTCCCTAAACCGGCATAAAACTGTACTTGGAGCATGTAATACAGTAAATCCGTGACAGTATTGTGAAAACTGTGTAAAAATGCAAATGCACCATTTTGTTAACTTGATAATGCTTATGCATCCCCTCCCTCTTTCTGTCTTTATAGGTCTACGAGGGCTAATCAATCTTGGGAACACATGTTTTATGAACTGTATTGTCCAGGCACTTACCCACACTCCACTGCTGCGAGATTTCTTCCTCTCCGACAGGCACAAATGTGAAATGCAAAGCCCCAGCTCATGTCTGGTCTGTGAAATGTCTACGCTCTTTCAGGAGGTGAGTGCTGCTTGCCACAAAGCATCACCTTGCCACAGATGCTCTTTCTTACCCCAAAAGGAATTGTGTTCTATTTGCAAATACAAAAGGAATGCAAGTTGTGTTTCCCCTCAAAATGTAGTGAAACAAAGCAGTAAAGATTGAGACCTCACTGTTAAAAGTATGCAGCTGCTGAAAAGGAAACTAATGGCCTTTTAAGTGCTATTCTGAAGTCACCCTTGTTTAGGCAAAGCTGGTATTGGAAATAATTAAAGTGCTGCCTGTTCTTCTGAGACTGATCTGGGAGTCCTTAGTCTTAAAGCTGAATGTGTGCTTTAATTAAAGGTGCAAGTTGTAACTGGAAAATATGTCACGGGCTCTTTGGATGAAAATGGGAGTGAGAATAAAGCAGTAGTATATAGCCTTGTGGTTTAAGGTACTGGATTATGTAGGTCTGTATGAATATTTTAAAGATCTCAATTCAGTGCTTGTTCACTGGCAGAAACATCTTTTCTGTCATCTCTTACGTGCAAACCCAGTAAGGGCCAGAAAGGAGGATAAAGGGGAGTGCATGTGTGGCTGCAGTTTGTGTCTTCCCTGTACAAGCTGCACTTCTTTCCCTTTCTCACTCAGGAAGCAGGCTTTGCACTGTGTCTTTTTCTGTAGATCTGGTCCGTGCTGTGTGGGACAGGCACAGGCTTTTCCTTAATAAATAGTTAAAGAGCTTTATTAAGTATCTTAATTCCATACCAGTAATGTAAGGACTGTGGGTAGACATGGGCTCTCCTAGTTTTAAGATGTCTTTAAAAACAAACAAATCCAGTTCTGTGCCTTTCCCTCATAGATCTGCTTTCTTGGTAAGTGAAATAAAACCAACGAAAAAAAAGAGCTGTAGTGTGTGCTGTCATGGAGCATTGAAAATTGCTGGAGACATCTGTACACAGAGCAGGTTTTCTGTGGATGTGCTGTCATGGAAGTTGATTCTGACATGGACCAACCTAAAATAGCTTTAGCTTAATCTTGTGATTTTCAATTTGATTTTACTCCTGTGCCTTTTTCAACAGAGATTATTCTTCCTGGTCGCTGCAAGTGAGTTAAACATATATGGAAGATAAAGCCCCCTTAGTTGTTTCAGTACAAAGCTGTTTTCTGCTCATACTCAAAACTCCTGAGAATTTGCAGCATTTCATGCTGCTTGTCAGTCATTAGCTGAATGTTATACTTCTTTTTTTTTGTTCTATTTTTCAATTTTTCCTGAGTCTGTCAGGAAAGGAGGTAAAAACAAAAGGCAGGCAGACCAATAGGTAGCAGCTGTAGGATTATTGAAACCAGATGTGCAATTAAGTGGCGAAATACCACAATGCCTAGATAAAAAAATCAGTCATGGTACAGAAATACCAGTTTCTGTACACTGTTAATGCAGAAACCTATCTGCTTATTTAAAAATAAGGAACTATTATAATCTTGATATCCTTTCATCAAATAGTGATACAAAGTCTCATGCTGATGAACATCACCACACTCTTATTTACACTTGCATTTTTTAAAAAATCCCTTGGAAAGGCAGAAACGAGTGTTACCTTACAGATTGAGAGGCTGCAGGAAAGATCAAGACTCTCTAGGTAATGATTTTTGTTTCCATTTTTGTATGTGGAGCCATGTTGATGGCTCAGGATGCCTCTTGCTCTTCAATGAGCATGGAACAAAGAACAGGCTGTTATCCAAAATGGGGCTCAAATGCAGCATTTGTGTTCGTTTCAGTTGTAGTCAAGTTTAATTTCACACACAACTTTGGGAAGCCCAGCCTTCATTTTCAAATCAAAATTCATGCCTATACTTGCATTAGTTCTATTAATTAATGTTCTGCAACATGAGGGTGTATGGATGAGGGAACAGCCATATCTGTGACACCAGACTGTGCAGACAGCAATCGTCTCTGTCCTTATTTCACATTAAATACTGCAGCCATGTGCTGTGGGAGGACACAGAAAGTGACTCAACCTCCTTCAAGTAAAACTGGAGCTTAATCCTCCTAAGCAAAGCTGTTTGGTCTATAACCAGCTCGGTATATTTTAACTCAGAAGCAGTATATACCTGGTTGTGCTTATGGCTCTGTCAGGACCCCTTGTACAGTTCTGTTCCCAGTGAGTTTTAATTTCTCTGCATTCAGAATGAAAAATCTTGCATTTTTTGGAGCCGACTGATGATGTTTCATGTCCCAGCTCTCTGCAGTGCTGGTAATGAAGATTCTGCCTTTGCAGAGCTGAGGTCTGAGCAAAGGAAGGCAAACCAGGAGCATCTCAGTGCTATGATTAAGAATTCCTTTGTAATTGAATTACCAGGGAAGCCTTGATTCAGGTTCTGTCTTGTTTTTACGTAGCTTTCCCACCGGGATTAACTGGTGTGGTTATCCCAAAGCATCTTACCCAGGGACAGACAATCAGGGCAAGGGTTAATTTCATCTCCCCTCCACCCTTCTTTTCTGAAGGTGTGATCTTAGGCAAATGGAATGCCAGGGGATCTGGTGAGTGCCTGAGTGGGAGCTCTCCAGGAGAAAAAGACTTTTTGAACATTAAATAAAACTTACTATCTATAAATAAGCAAGTCTTGCTCTTTTGCCTCCTAAACAGAAGTTACTCATCCCACTTTATTTTTTTTTGTTTAAGATCGTGTAGGTTTATAGGTTGAGTGATTTCTCTGTGTGAAATAGGAAGCTACAAAGTTCTTCCACCTTGAAGTAGGTTGTTGGTGAGTAATGACTGTCAGATGGTTCTCAGGACTGAGGTGGTTTTTTCCTGGTAGCTTTTCTGGCAGACATGCCAAGCATTGAGCTCTGTTTGTTTTAAAAATATCTGACTGCATCAATTAACAGTCTCATTTGTGCTACATGAAACCTATTTCTCAAGAGAATTATGACATGACTTACACTGCATAAGAAAAGGAATGAAAAGGATTTGGGAGTAACAGGTAGTGGTGAAGCTGGACAGAGGGGAGGTAGAACACACAGGATCCATTCATTGAGCCTTTTGGCTGAAAGGGTTTATGCACTCCTTTTTACCTACTGGTGTTTGTGTTTTAGTTGTGCTTCACCAACGAAAATGAATTTCAGGATGGTCCACACCCCGAGGTTTATCTGAATCCTTTCCAAAATGACCGTCCACTCAGGAGGGTAGGATTAGCAGATCTGTATCTCATGTGCTCTGTGACTGGAATAGCAAGAATACCTGGGAACAGAGCAGACTGCAGTGCATCCACTCAGAGATGGAAGGAACAAAACCTTCCTTTTTCCCAGCATTACTCATTCTCATGAGCCCCTCACAGTGCACAGCACAACCACAGGAAGGGTTGAGAAGTGAAGACCAAGAGGGAAAAGGAGAAGATGATTTATGGCTTTGGTATCTGAAGATGGTACTGTTGAAGTGACTTCTGTATAAAATAAGTTAAAACAAAGATACAAGGGTGGGGGGAAATGTAGTTAAGGCTCTTTCATAGACAGAAGCCTTGCATTTTGTTATGGAAAATACAGTTTGTGCTGATTTAGTAAAACCTTTTTCCTGAAATAAGTGTAGAACATACAGAGTTCATGCAAGCAAAATGGATTTTGTGACTCCGTGAACCATTGTTTTTCGGGAAACCTCCAGAAGGTGTTCTCTTGCATGTGTTCCATGTGTTGCCCACTCCTTTCATCCATTACAAATTGCCAGAAAATTTAAAGTTTTGACTGAGAACAAATTTCCAAGAGGAGGTTTTGTCTTTTCAAATTGGACTTGAACCTGGTACAGGATTTCTGCCTATAAACCCTTAATTACAAAGCTCAGAGACTGTTTAGCAGATACATATGCAGGATAAATCAAATTTATCTGTTTATTCACATAATTGAGAAACTTCTGTGCATGTTTTTGGCAGGAGGAGGAGAAAGAAGTGCAGATGTGTATGGTGGAGTCTTGTTTTCTTTTAAAACCTCACTGGTGTCTGTATATTTTTGGTAACAATAATACAAATTACAAAGCCCGCAGTCTTCTAAATCCTCCATAGATTCTTTCTAGAATGCAACAGCAAGTGTTTTAAGTGGAAAAACAAAACTACTTTCACTTGGGCTGTGTGTAAGAATGGAGGCTTTGAATCCTGGTTGGTTTGTTCCTTTCTCCCCCTCTCCCTTTTTTTTCCTGGAACAGCAGTTAAGCAGTGTATTACCGAGCAGTTTGAAATTGCTCAGACCAGTTCTCTCCAATATAAACAGCTGATACTGCTGAACTGAAAACAATTTTAAACAAAAAAAAAATGTTTAAATTATTTTTGGCACAGTTGTGCCATTGAAGTGTTTTAAAGGTGACTTGCAAATACATCATTGTTTATGTTTGCACACTTCAGTGAAAAGATTGGAATAAGACTTTACATGGACTCTTTTCCTTTTTGTGGATTGGAACAGCTCTGATAGGCTGCTCTTCCCAGTAGCAAGGAAATGACAGAGATGGGATGGATGTTTTATACATTCCAGTTAAAATATTGTTATTTAATGTGCTCAGATTCTTTGTTTCATTTAATATTTATTCGAACAGTGAAGCTTTTCCCCCAGCCCACATTCTTAACAGCCAGGTTTCTAGTTTTTTGTGTGCTAATAGTTGATAATTTGATAAAGCTTCATGTTAAATCCTTCTCATCCTACTGAGGCAGCAGAGAATGTAAAATCTGCTGGCAGGTCTCATGTCTGCAGTGGAGTAATTACACAGAGTGCTGGTGGTTAAAATGACCAGAGAGCTCTGGGACTAATTGTAAGGAGTGACAGAACAGGGAAGTTTTATTGCTGCAGTTCCCTGAATTATGTTGAGCCGCAGCTGCGTCAGCAGATTTCAATTACCACATTCCTGCTCCAGTCCCTCAGTGTCATCCTTGTTGGCATCAGAGTTAACTATTGATCTTTGTATTTATAGGAGCATTTTGTGGTGTTTGGCTGCAGAGGTTCAGCTTCTTGTTGGGGAAAAGCAGAGCTTGTGAGGAAGAAATTTCTGTGGGAGGAAATACACTAAAATCATGTAGAAAACCCTACCAATATGAGGACTAGATGAAGATTGTGCTGCCTTTTGCCAGCCTGTCCCTTAAAATACAGTGTTTTCTCTCAGCAGGTTTGTAGCACAGTGCCTGTGCTTGGACTTAAATAAAACGCTCAGAGACTGTGCAGAGGAAAACTCAGGGCTGGGGAAGGAAGCTCACTTTTCCAATAAGGATGAGAATTACACACTGCTTGGGGTTTAAATCTTACTTTTGTTCTGTGTATTTGCCACTTACTGTCTTCTGTTTGGGAAGAGTAACTGAGAAGAAACCACCATGGATTTGATAGGATCTCAGGCAAGCATAATTGTGGTGTTGCAGGCAGCATTTAGTGGCAGATTGCTGAAGGTGAGGGAAGGCAGAATGACTTAAAATTGTTCACCTATTAACAAGAAAATGGTACTCTGTCAAGTGAATAAGCTCTTCTGGACCTTTTCTGACTCCCTGCAGGGACACCACAAGCATCCCTGCTTTGCTTTTGGAACTGGTATCGCTATGCAGGGATAAAGGAAGGGCTGAACCTTGACCCAGGGAAACACAGACCCTTAGCATGGGTGGTCTTTTGGCATGTTTTTTAGGGATGGCTTGGTTGGTTGGGGGGGTTTTTTTTGTTTGTTTGGATTTTTTCAAGTAGGACCTGGCTGGTTTTTAATTTAAAAAAGTTTCTGTGGGCAGTCTCCTCTTGCCCTGTGCTGATTTCCCTCCCCAGCTGTGTCACCCCCCAGCAGCAGTGTTTCACATCGGGCTGTGCTGACTGAATAATTCATCTGTGCACTCTCTAATGTGCTTCTGGCAAAATCACCTGGGGCAGTTTTAGTCACTCTGGTGCCAGCTCATCAGATTTTGACTGAAGCAGATGAAGGAGCAGATGCAGGAGCTGGTCCAGGACCAGATTCCCAGGCAGGGACACCCTGCTGGAGTGGTGACGGCAGCTGGCTTTGGGGATCGCTGGCTGAATGGGGACCTTCAGCTCTGCAAACAGCTGGCTCAATAAAGTTGTTTTTAAAGCTTTTTACAGTGAAAGGCCAGTACTGGCATGAGGCTGCTGCCCTGCTTGGAAATTTTTCCATAAAATTGGACTGTGCACAGCATTTGGATGCATCTAATATTCTCATCTTCAGTGCTTGTTCTGATATGGGGGGGGGGGCATTTCATTCACATAATTTGTGAATGAAATTGCTGATCTTTTTCAAATGCAGGGTTTTTTCCTTTCTTTCCTCCCCAGGCTATTTTAATAAAAGCCAGTGATATCAGTAAGCAAATCGTGAGTGATGTTTGTGTCTGTCTCCCCCACTCCCTGCACCCCCACATTTTTCAGGCTAATCCATCTCAAATTGGTGGAATTTCAGGGGAGAAAACTGAGCTGCTCAGTTCCTAGATCACTTCTCTGGTAGTCTGTGACAAAAACCGTCTCTCTCCTTTATTATTAAGGCCATCAGAATTAAACGGTTTAAATGGATTTGACTAATTGCGCTCATTTAAGTTTTTAATAATGAAATGCACTGAGGCTGTGTAAGTTGTTAACAGTCATGTCCTTCTCTTTGCTTTGAGCAGTTTTACTCTGGGCACCGATCTCCTCACATTCCATATAGGTTATTGCACCTGGTATGGACTCACGCACGGCATTTAGCAGGGTACGAGCAACAAGATGCACACGAGTTCCTCATTGCTGCATTAGATGTGCTACACAGACACTGCAAAGGTAAGGCTTGTCCTGAGGCTCCAAGCAACAAGGATTATTGCATCAAAAGGAGGTAGAACCATCTTGGCAGTACAGCACTCTTAGCAAATTCCTTTTAAAATGTTCGGTAGACTTAAAATATTTATAAATAAATAAACCATTCCCACTGTCAAAAAGTACCAAGAGTTAGAAGCAGACAAGCCTGTACATTGGTTTGAATCACCATCATGATGTTCTCTTATTGGTTGTGAGTCACTGTCTTTTCTTTAAAATTGCCATTTTAATTCTATTTATACTTGAAGTAGTTAGAACTCTTACTCAGTGTGTCATGGGACTGATGAAAATAACATAGTGAAGGCTATGTCTTAATACAGTTATTCTACTTAAATATAATTCTGCCTCATTTCTGATACCAAATTGCTTACAGAAATGTAAGAAAGAGCAATGGGTGGTTATGGTATCTTGTTTTATTAGTCTATATAGAACAATATGTAGCTGTACAATACAATAAAAACATTCAGTACCATGCTTTTTGACATGAAGTATCTAAGTCTTGATTTTGTAATATCATATGAAATGATGTATTTTGTGTTAGTTAGCTGAACTCAAGCTGAACTGGAAATTTCCCAGTCTGACCATGTTTGCTCTAGCAAACTTAACTACAGCAGCGAAATTTTTACTCTTCCTCCCAGGGAAAGTAGTAGGGTTGATACTAAGAGAACAAACAGAAAGTCCTTCGTTATCAAAAAGAAGCTTTAAGCACTCAACTTTTCTCAAATGCTCTTAGGAAAAGCACTTAGGGTTTAGTTTTTTGGCTTATCAGAGGACTATCAAAGGGAAGGCTGCTGCTGCTTCTCTGAACCATTGTGACTCTTGCTTTTATCTTTGAGATAGCCCTGCATGGCAGCAGATGGCCTTGTTCACATCCATAATTGGTGCCTCCAAAAGAATCTTCTCCAAAAAAAAGTACTGCTAATGACAGGAGTCCATAGAACAGTTCCTTGGAAGTTATTAATATCTGTCATTTGACAATCACTAACTGGATTTCAATAATCCAAATTAAACTGATGTGGAAGTCCAGGAAGGAACAGAATCTACCCAAATATTGACTTCTCACTGCTTAACACTGAATAAATTCAACTGCAAACAGAAACAATTCTTGGTTCCCGGACAGTTTCTGAACCACTGATCTAACAAATCTTGAAGCTTTTTTCATCATCTTTGATATAAGAGAATGCTCATAGTTCTTCTACACATCCTCATTAATTAATGAAGTAGTAGTTGTGTCTCAGAATTGTAAAGAGAAAAACTTGAAACAATAAAGGTCCCTGAGCTCTTCTCAAACTGATAAAGAATCTGAAAAGACTTTTTTAAAAATGTGGTTTGACTTTAAATGAAGAATTTCTCTGGCATATCTTCCTTGACATGTCTGCACCCAGGTTTTCAAATTTCTGTTTCTGAAGAAATAGAGAGGCTTTTATTAAATCATAGTAAATAATCTATACCACATCAAGGAAGTTTAAAAGAAGCAGTTGAGTAGTTGTGTGGGAACCAATCTAAACTAGAATTTCAAGTATAGTCATGCAAAACCACATTTGGAATGAACTAGTTTTCAGTGTAATGAGAAAGTTTTCCCACTTGTGTATCCACACAGACACACACATGCATGTGAAGTGTGCAGATATAAAAATATTATTACTAATAGTGAGAATATGTCCTACAGCTACAATAAGCAAATCGTACCTCCCCTGCCAATATTAAATATTTATTTTAATGAATGAAAAAAGCTTTTAAGGATTCCAGTCAATAGTAATGAAGTTCTACAATTAACACATAGTGAAAAAAGATTAAGTCGTGGGGAAAATTTTGCTCTAGATTTTGGGCATTATTCATGATCATCAAGGCTTTAGGCACCAGAGTAAATGAAAGTGTTCCTTACCTATAAATATCCAGTAATATTTGTTTGGCTGTCATTGGTCATGTATCCCTTTTCCATTCCATTTACTCAGCTCTCTAGGAAGTGTCTTAATGCAAGCGAAGACAAAGCTGTGAATACTTGTTGTTGATCTTTTACTGCCTAAATTAGGAAAAATATGTGATTTTGATGTCCATGTAAAGATGAGTTTTGTAATCCTGTAACTGCCCTGAGATGATTATGTTGGCTGGCTGGCCCGGGTAGTTTTGGTTTGATTTGGTTGATGTTTTAAATGCTGGTTGAATCTAAACTTTGTTTTGGCAAAACAGTGGCATCTGTGGAGTTTTGGAAGCCCAGGATACCTGTCTGATCTCCATGCAGTTCCTGTCTCAGGGGTGATAGATGTGCAGGCACTGTTGGGTTGAGCTGTGGTATCTGGGCAGGGCATATTTGGAACCCCCAGCAGGGCTCCTCTCTGCTGCTGGAGTAATAGAAAATATTTCTGAATAAAAGGGGTCGAGTCTGTCTTGCCTGTGTATCACTTCTTTTTCATTCCAGCAGCTGGAGGCAGGTGATCTAACTGGAAAGTAGTATTTTGGTGGAAAAAGATAGTGTGAATAATCTGTATTTCTGCCGAGGCTGTAAAGGATTAAGTCAGCTTTTAGTCAACATGACAGATGCATCTTTATCACCAGTGCTCTGGGATAAATTTGAGGTCCTAATTCTGCAAACTTCCACACTAGTGACGTTCCAATTATGCAAATACTATTTAGTTTCCCACCTTTATCTCAGACATCTTCAAGTTTGGAGAAACTTGGACCAGAATCACTGTTCTCTTAAATGGATCAAGACTGTAAGTCAGAAATTAATGTCCTGTCCAGTGACATCACTGGCTGTGGGGGTTTCTGTATTTATTGCAGGGGCAACAGCACTCAAGTGGCAGAGATGGGCCCTGGTGCACAAAGCACCAGGTTCAAAAAGCAAGATAAAAAAGTAGAAGTAATCCTATGTTTTTATCCCAAATGCTATTCAGTAATCTTAAGGAAAGGAGAGTAGTGCTTTAAAACTGATTGTGCCTCGTTTATTTGGATTTCATGAAGCATTTTGCATTCACCTTTAACAAGGAGGTGCTACAAAACAAATCTGAAGCCAGAAAAAGAATGGTGTACTGAGATTTGGGAGGAAAACACTGCCCTGCTCTGTGAATTCTGTATGATATTCTTAGGAATTGATAGAGCATATGCTTGTGAAACATGTCATCTGCTCTGATCCGTATAGATGTGTGTGTACGCTGCTTTGTCAGAAATAACAAGCACTTGTTCAGAACATCAGGGACCAAAGCAAAACAGAAATATTAGCATTAATGTCTTGTTTTGATAAACACCCCTTTTAAAATGTGACAATTCTTGACTTCCCTTTTCTCATTTAAAATACAGAATGAAAGGTTGAGACAAAACTTACATTTTTATATCAAAACCAAATGCAATCTTAAAAAGTTGTCTGTAGCTGTTTTTACAGTTGCTGTGTATTATTTACCATCAGTGGTATGTTAAATGCCTAATTTGAACACAAGTTAACATGCTTAGTTATTGCACAGACACAGTATTAACTTGTGTGGGGTTTTTTGAGCTTTGCATTTAATTTGAATCCAAACTCCTAAACTCAATTCTCTGCCATTCTCACAGTCACATTAGTGTGTACATTGATGTATTCTTAAGTTTGCTTTTAGTCTTGTGCTGGCCGCTCTTAGAAGAAGCTGCCTGGTTTCCCTGGTAAGAATTACGACCGGATTTAAACCCCCCAAAATACATGAAACTAAAACCTAATTTGGGAGACAGAAATGTTGAAGGGAACCTTAACTCTTGAGCACAACAATCTAGCGGCTTCTAGTTCTCAGCTGCATAATATACCTCCCCTCAGCATCTGTTCCATATTGACAAGTGTGTGTAGGTGGCAATCTTACTCTTTTTTCCCTCCTCTCCAACCAAATGCCATGGGAAATAATGTTGAGTGGGTAACACCCTTCTGTTTTGCTGGGAACAAGCTTGCAGGATATTCATTTGAGACCCTCTCATCGCTGATCCTAATTGACTTGGGTAATTGAAAAGGGAGAGCTCAGTTCTCTGTGCAGGAGGAAATGACTGTCTGCTGAAGGTGTCCAGCTGGGATGGTACCTGTGGTCCAGGGAAAAGCTCTCAGCACTGCTTTTGTCCTTCTGCCCCCTCAAAACAAAGCAGAGACGATGCTTGAAGTG
Source organism: Dryoscopus gambensis (assembly GCA_013389985.1). Lineage (NCBI taxonomy): Eukaryota > Metazoa > Chordata > Aves > Passeriformes > Malaconotidae > Dryoscopus > Dryoscopus gambensis. Next base: position 438,023 of record WEIT01005703.1, read on the forward strand.
GGGAGATTACAAGGTAGCTGCATGTGGATTCTTTAAAAAGCAAAAGTGGAGTTTTAACTAAAACTCAGTTAATTCTATTCTGAATTTTTTTTCTTTAATGCTTGTGAATATAAGTGAAGCCTTTTCTGTAGGTGAAGGATGCCTTGCACAGTCTCTATCCTGTGTGCCCTCTTCATTAGCTCAGCATAATTGCGGCCTGTAAAAGCTCTTAAGTTCAGTCAGATTTAGCTGAAATTCCCATCAAGAAACGCCTCAGACTGGGTGTGATAACCCCCAACTTGAACCTCATACACTCGAAATCTAATTTTAGAGCATTTTCTTCAAGAGCCTTTTTAAGGAAACAATGTGCTTTTCTTAGCAATTCAAACAAAAGTTTCTAAAGCCTAAATCCAGCAGCTGAGGGAGAACTTTCCTGAGGCATTTAGAATCTAATTAACTCAAGTGGCCCATTGCAGCTTAGTAGGTATCACCTGTGGCTGCTTTTCCACACTTAGTATCCAATGGAATCTTTGCCAGATTATTATACAATATTTTTCAACGTAATTCTAAAGCTTCATTGAAGAAAAAAAAGAATATAAATCTATTCGCTCCTACTACAAGAAAACTCCAGCTAGAACACCTTAAACACATGAAAATGGTCTATTGCCCTACACTTTTAGTGTCTTCAAGTGATTTTTTGGACATTCTTGAGTAGAAATTAATTGGTTTTGAGAAATAGCTGAGATTTGAGGAGTATTTCAGTAATTCAATCTTAGCATTTCAGTTTCAGAAATCAAATACTTCCTAATAAGTTAAAGACGCTGGGTAACCTGGCCAAACTTAGTTCTGGTGTAGCAGCTGCTATTGAAGGAGATGGGAAAACATCTTGAGATGTGGTGCTGTGAAATAGTTGGTGTGTACATCTCTGATTGCAAGGCAAACCCAGTTGCATCTGTCCTGCCCAAGGAAAATAAGCAGTGCAGGGTCTGGAAATCCAAGGAAAAGAGTATGATTCTTAGCTCACCTGTGGGGATTGGAGGGAGAAGGTTCGAAGCTGAGAACTGTGTGAAGAAGGGTTCAGTAGTTTAATACTCTGGTTATTGTCAGAAAGCTGAGTTGGCCTCATCTCAGCACTGAAATCCTGGAAATGACTCTGCACTGCTGGGACCTGCAGTGACAGTGTGCGATGCCTAAAAGATGGGAATGTGTTCCCTGCGCCCCTGGGGAACGGAGAGGATTACTGTGCCTCTGGAGAAGCTGGAGGAGGACACAGCATTATCTCCCCACTTCGGATAAGGAGAGCTTTTGTTTTCCCACTGATGAAAATCTGCATGGAAGGTGCCCGTTGATGTTGAAAGGCCGGGATGGAGGCAGTGGGCTGGGGGAGAATGGCTCTTAACAAACCCTCTCCCCTCACTCTGCTCACGGAAGTTGACTGGGATAGAAGTAGAGAGTAGCATTTGCTGAAGTTTCTTTTCTATGTGAAGTTTAAATATTGATTTTCATGAACCACCTTGGCAACTCCTTTGTCTTAGGAGCTGATCTTTATGCCAGGCAGTGCAAGGCAAATCTCTGTAAAGGGAGATACCCTGAGCAAGGGTTTAGCTAAGAGCTGCTATGGCTTAAAGCTTCACCTCTACATTTAGTCACCTTCTGGTTATCTTCTATATTTTTCAAGGAGTTCCCATCTTGTTTCCCTGTTTTCTTCAATGCACAACTTTTGCAGGGTTCTGTATTATCCGTGTGAACTTGCAGTATAAGCTTGAGTTAGAAGGAGTTGCTGGAGACACAGTCCAAGACAAACCACTGTTCCCTCAGAGGATTTTTGACTTCTGAGCCTGTGTTTGCATTCCTGCAGGTGATGATAATGGGAAGAAGGCCAACAACCCCAACCACTGTAACTGCATCATAGACCAAATCTTCACAGGCGGACTGCAGTCGGATGTTACCTGTCAAGTCTGCCAGTAAGTCACTTTTTCCTGATGCTGGGCTCTGATTCGAATCTGCACCCCTCCAGTGCAGTGCACTGAACCTTTCCTCTCTTGAATACCAATGAATACTGGCAAAACTCCAGGAAGACAAGAACTGTGTAAATGCAGCATCATGAGGCACCAGCGCAGGTTTCCCAGAGAAGCTGTGGCTGCCCCATCCTTGGGAATGTTCAGTGCCAGCCTGAATGGAGCTCTGAGCAGCCTGGTCTAGTGGGAAGTGTCCCTGCCCATGGCAAGGGCTGGAATGAGATGATGTTTAAGGTCTCTTCCAACCAAATCATCCTGGGATTCTATAATTCTGTCAGCTAAATGCAATCAGGTACCAGTTAACTGTCATACATTAAGACATACCTAAAAAGCTGCCTGGAAAGTACCACAGGTTTATGCACATAAACATTTTACTACTCTGGAAAAGGTGGTTGCTTTCCAAGATCATAAGGAAAAGACTTCCAAGATCTCTTTGAATTTCAAAATATGTAATTGCAACTATATTTGAAGAAAATTATTATATAGAACCACGTTTTCCTTCAGTCAGGAGCCTCATGTATCATCAGGAGAGGTCTCAAAGAGGATGATACGTAATGTAATCTCAGCTACCAGAAAAAAAAGCCTTTACAAGAGTATGGAAAAATGTATTTATTATTCTAGTCCATACTGGAGCAAGTTGACTTCTCCTTGGAGATGTTTGGTGTTGCCACAGTGCAGAAGTCAGAGTTCTTGTTTTTTGTTCTGCCTTGCATTCTTGCTGTCCTGCACATGGGCTGGGCTTGTTTGAATCTGCTTTTATTCTCAGTTTCCTGGAAGGGATTTGCAAAAGGTTTACTGTAAGGAAAACGTAGGAAATTTTGTTCTTTGCCTGGTAGAGCCACAGAATCCCTATGTGATAATGCAAAGCTTGATTTGTTATGATACAGTATTAACATTGATGAAACTTTGACAAAAGAAGTTTTCACTTGAAAACTGACAACTTTTGCACAAATGAAGCAGGGGGAAGAAGGCAGAATATTGAAGGGTTAATGAGATTGCAGAGTGAAAGACACGAGTTTTAGTGGGAAAGAGAACTCAAAAAATAAGCATAACAAGGAGCTTAGACCCCTGAAGTTCTCTTAAAAATGTGGATGCTGGAAGAAAATATTTTGAGTCAATAGCAGTTAAAATTTTGAGCAGCTTTTTCCACAGTCTGGCTCTTGGCTTGTCTTCAGCAGTCTTTAGAGAACTCTGATGGAGAAAAAGAGCTGCTGCTTGGTGCAGTTATTCTTTGGCCTCTCATATCCCCAAGGCTGTAGGAGATGCTGAGAGGAACTGCAAAGCTGAATTCAGTGCACTGCTGGACAGGAGAAGCATTCTAAAAGCTTTCTCTTTTTTAAGGTAACCTTAAGCACCATCTTCCATGTCTTGAGCAGACAAGACCAGCTTCTAAACTAGTTGTTTGGCATATAGCTATTGTCACAGATGTTAACTGGTTTATACTGGTCAGTAGTGCTTCTGTCTCAGAGCAGCTCTGCTTTAAGTCTCAGGGCTCCAGTGAGTGGGAGAATGAGTTAAATACTTACATTTTGCCTTTAATACATCATGTACATTTCCCCAAAGATACTACAGCTTTTAAATATCCAGGAAAACGATCAACTGTGGGAAAACACTCTGGAGCAGCTCTATTTTCTGTCATCTCTGAGTGCCCTCTAGGGGTGATGGAGATCCCAAAGTCCTTAAAATTAAGTACCTGGAGTGCACCACAAAGCAAGAGAGAAACTGTTCATTCAGCTTCGTTTAGAGGTGTATGAAACCATTCTCTTTCCCGCAGTGGCGTTTCCACGACGATAGACCCGTTCTGGGACATCAGTTTGGATCTGCCAGGCTCTTCCACCCCGTTCTGGCCGCTGAGTCCGGGCAGCGATGGCAGCGTCGTGAATGGGGAAAGCCACGTGTCAGGCACCACCACCCTCACAGACTGCTTGCGAAGGTATGGCCTGGCACAGACACGGCTTGGGCTGGGAGAAAAGGAGTTTGGCTTCATCCTCTTCTCCAGGTGGCTCTGACCGCTGGGATTTAAGTGGTGCTTTGTCACAGCTCTGTCCCCAAGCAGTGTTTTTACACTTATTTTAGTTGTTTGCATGTGAGAAAGTAAAAAGGCTCAGAGCAACACTAAGCTCTCAAAGCCAGTTGCCACATGATGCAAGAAGAGAACAAATTTTGCATTGGCTGCTGCCAGGCAACATGGTTTTACATGATCAAAATCACTAATGTCTGTCTCCATGTTCTTGGTTCTGGTGGCTGATGAAGCACATGAAGAGTTTTCATTGCTTTTAATATTTATCTAAATTCTAACACCAAGCAGGAATCAGATTTTACTCTAAGCACAACTGAGAGTCAGCTACTGCCAGCTTAGTTGCAGGGATGCCATTAAGGATTAAAGGAGTGGAGCTTTCAAAAAAGAAACGGTAATTCTGAGCTTGAAACTTGGGCATCTTGGAAACAGGTACGTGGGGAGAAGGTTATGGCTTTGTGTACAGTTCACTTGGATCTTTCAGCAGATCTGAAAGTCGTTCTCTCGTGGCAAATGCAGATATTTGCCTGAGGAAGAGGTTACCTGGAGCCTGGGGCAAAGCTAATCCTCCTGAAATAAAAATTCGTAGTCTCTAACATCTTATTTCTAATCTCCTTGACACTGTTAATATCAATAATTTTAAGGAAAGGAGAGAATTAGTACAACTGAAAAATTGCTGATGCAGGAATGCATCTAAAGTCAAAACCAGTCGAATTTTAGTGATTTTCTTCAACATAGACATTTGTAGAATCAAAGGTGGTGATAGGGAAGGAAAAGCATCCAGGTTCAGAGATACTTTTAAAAATACGGAGTTCGGAAAGAAGTTGAACTCCAGTGGATAAAGAGGATGGGTCTGTGTTTTTATCCAAAGGTTAGGAGGAAGGAAGGTGTGTAAGTTCATGTCAGTGTGGCCATGCAGCTGAATTTGACCTGAAGAAGGAAGGATTGAGCAGGAATGTGACACAAAAAATGGAAACATAAAGGCATTCTAAACAACCATCAGAGCAAGTTTATAAGCCTTTTCAGAGACTTAAGGGTAAACAAACACAAAGCAAATTAAAACCAAACCAGAGAATGATGACACATAGGCCAGGTAAAGGAAATCTTGTTAATTAAACAAGAGGCTGTGATGTCATTTAGTGCTGGAGGCTGCTTTGGCCACAGTCAGAGTAAGGGTGAGGAACAAGCTGACACTGTGTTGCCCTCATGTTCTTCATGTGCATTAATGAAAAATTTTTAACAATATTTCAAAATATTTCATCTCAAAAATCCTAGTTTGCCTAGGCAAGGCAGCCTCTGGGGAAATGGTTGATTGCCCTGTGGAAGTCTAAACTTGGAGGAAAGGACTCAGCAGTCCATGGTCCTGGCCTTTCTGTGCTGAGTTTCTGGAAAAGAGGGATTTTGCTTTAGTCTTAGTGAGAACATGGAGGTAGTCCATTTTCTGTGAGCACTTCCCTGTTCCCTAATGGTCTCTTCCTGCAGCTCCTTTGAGCAGTTCTGTCTGAAAATTTTCAGAGAGATTTTTCTAGTTGTCAACAAAGGTTTTTTAGAAGGGTATCTGTATTTTGAAAAGAATTTTGTGTTTACAGGCCTTTCCATCTCAGAGCTTTGATCCCAGCCCTGGAGGGCTACAAGGTAGAATAGTGTGTTGCAGAAGAGTGTCTTCCATATCAATGTTTTTGGGTTTGAAAACAAAAGATCCTTCTTTGCTTTCTGTATGAAAATGAGCTGTTCTGCTGGAGGAGATGAACTAACACTGAGCTCCTCTCTCAGCCACTGATTCACTTCAGTGCGAGTTAGAGCAATGATCAGTGTCAGATTTGGATATCTGAGCCATAGCACTTCACATCACTATGGTTTTATTGTAGGTTTTTCCAAAATGACTTAAAACCCTTTGACTCTTCTCTCGTGGTGGTGCCAGTGACCCACAATTAAAAGCATTTTCAGCACATGTCAAAAATCATCTGATTGTTTTGTGCATTCCTTTGCTTTTCAATATTTTTTTAGGTTTACAAGGCCAGAACATCTAGGAAGCAGTGCCAAAATCAAATGTAGTGGTTGCCATAGCTACCAAGAATCTACCAAACAACTCACTATGAAGAAGTTACCCATTGTGGCCTGTTTTCATCTCAAAGTAAGTTCACGGGGGGCCAGCAGAGCAGAGGATGTGATTTACTCTCTGAGAGGATGAGCTGAACTCCTGGACATGTCTTCTGGCTTTCACTAACTAAACTTTTATGATACAAACTAATATAAAGAACAGCTTGCCTTGCCCAGCTAGATTTTCTATTAAGATAGTGTTATATTATCTCTGAGGTAGCTTTGCGGTGTGTGTGGGGGAACCTGAACCAGCACAGAAACCAATCTCCAGTAACACTCCCTCATCCTGCATGGTACAATTCTTGCACTTCCACTGGAAGAATGCCACTGTATTGAAGGAAAACATGGAAAAGTTCTGATACTGCTGGAGAAACTGGAGGCAGTAGAGGCAGTTTTGGGCTTTTGTTTTCATTGCCACAGAGTCTTTAACAAGATAGACCTTCATGGTTCTGCGCTTTGGGCAAGTCAAGGTGAATGTGCTCCACTCTTTCCCTATGCTTAGTTCAGTATTTGTGTTATCCCAAATGACTGTAGATTTTTTTGGAAAATAAATTACATTTCCTCAGTGATTGTGTTGTCCTGTCTATGCAAAATGCAAATTCATTTCATGTGTTAAAGCAAGAGAGAAGCACAAAAGATAAGAATTACGGAAGTCTCAGCATTTCACATCTGGATCTGTTGCTAGGGAATTGTTACAGCATCACAATTGGAAAATAATTAACTTGAAGTGTAAATAGAGCAGAATTTCTGAAAAATGTAGAGGGAAGCTGCCTTTAAATAGAAACTCATTCATCTCTTTCTGATATTTGTTCCCGTTTCCATTTAACGTTCAGTGAAGGAGACAAGGAGAGGATGGTGGGTATTGCAGGCCCCTTTTGGCTGAGGGACAAGGCTTTTTTTGTTAGCATATTCCATTTTTTGCATTAATTTGAATGGGTATTCCTGTGTAGGCTTGACTCCTGTCACTTGAGATGATTGGATGGGTGGATTCAGTGTGTGAATCTGAAGGCAAGGTCCCGTTATCACCAGTTCTGTAAGCCAGGGTAGGCAGCAGCCGTGGGTTTGAACAGCCCTAGTGCAAATCAACACTGCTTTGGGTAAAGGCTGTGTGTGCTCTCCCTGTTTAATATATTTTTTCTTTGATGTCAGGTGGGAATAAGTTTGTATGCATAGATGTCAAGGTAAATAATCTAATTAGTACTGTATTAACACTGAGCCCACAAATGGTGGTTTATTTTGCTGGTAGAAAAGTGTTGTTATTTACATGGGAATTCCCAGAGAGCTGGTAGGAAAAATCTGGGGCTGTCCCTGCACAATGACTGCTAATGTGCTTTCATGTTAGGACATTTATAAAAGACATAAAACTTAACCTTTCTCTAAAGAAAAAACCTCTTGTCCTTTGCCTGCAGCGGTTTGAACACTCAGCCAAACTGAGGCGGAAGATCACTACGTATGTCTCGTTTCCACTGGAGCTGGACATGACACCTTTCATGGCTTCCAGGTGGGTGCCAAGTCCAGAACCCCCCACAGACCTGGGCAGAACTGATTACCAGTTCATACATGTGCAGCACAAACCAAGGAGCATCCTTGAGGGTACAGAACAGTGTCTGTGGTGGTACTTCTGCCATGAGCTTCTCTGTGGACAGTGTAGCTTGTCTAAACCAATTTTTAGATAAACTGTTCTGTTTCATGTGTCAGAAAAGGATTTATATTTAAACAGTGTGGTGGGGGGCTTTAATTAATGCGTGTTATGTTTTTGGTTTCCTGTTAAATTTATAGACCCAGATCCCTACTTTGGTCCCATCTCCTCAGTGCCCACCCACCTGCCATCCTGTGCAGCTGGCCAGAATAGAACCAACCTAATCCCTAACTCAGTGTTCCTGAAGTTAGAAAAATCCTTCCTCTTTATTCCTGCACATATGCAGATCTGGGGTTTTTTGTTTAGTACCTTCAACTTCTGTTTAGAGAATGCTGCAAGAAGCAAAAACATAGTCCAGATTAAAATAAAAACAGCAAGACTTCTCTCGCCTCCCGGGTTTGTGGGAGACGTGGCATTTATATAAATACACCTTTATGAAAGGAATTTAATCAGCTTAATTAAAAAGTGTTTGTCAGGTATTCCATGCAAATATGCAAGAGGATATTCAGATTTAATTTATATCTGAAGCAGTGCAGAAAGCCCCAAACCATGGTATCTCTTAACAGGGGGACTCTATTTGATGCTGAAATCTTACTTACGATTTCAAGCTTTGCCTGCACTCCTCATTTCCAAAGGAAAAAAGTAGATGCTTCTACCAAGAGAGAAAGGAGAGCCCTGAAGCTCTATTAAATACTGTTATATTAAGAATGTATGGTTTATTCCAATATATTCTGGAGATTTTGAGACTTCCGTGTTCCTCTGTGGTGAATTCTCCCTGGATAAAACAGGCGCTGCTGATGAAAGGTATCCAGCATAATGGAATAGAGATGGGATCATCAGCAGGCATAACTCAGTCGTCTGAATGTTACCAGCTAAGAAATCAACAGCATAATCCTATTGCTGCTGTCAAAACACAAAATGATTTTACAAGTCAGAGCTGGGATGATTGACCCATCACAAGATAAAGGATTGATGTAATTAGATAATTTCCCAGGTTTGGAATACAAATCTTTCCTTAACCTGTTTTTAAGCTTTTTGGATAAAACATTTGACGTAAACAGATGTGTATTTGCAGCACTGAAGTGTTGACCAGGAGGAGAAATGGTGTTTGTGATGTAGCCCTGCTGTGAGAGCAAATAAAGCATCTTTAGCATCCTAATCAGCCCTTTGCTGCTCAGCTGGAATAAGGACCTGGATTCAGCAAACAGGCTGTGTGTCATGTCAGACCAATTTCCTGGGTTTGGGAAGCCACTGCTTTAAGTGACTGGATTTTTGTGTGTATGTGTGTTGCAGTAAAGAGAGCAGAATGAACGGGCAGTACCAGCAGCCGACGGATAGTCTAAACAATGATAATAAGTAAGTGGTACATTCCGTGACTCCTATTGTGAAAAGTAGTTGCCTTCTAGAAGGAGATGGTGTTGCTTTATATCCTGCAGTGCCAGTGCATTACCATATCTGACAGCACAGTAAGTCTGAAATGTTGCAAAGTAAAGCTTCACTCACTGCAGTTCCTGCCCTTCTGTGGGGCTGTGGCAGCTGTTCCAGAGCTGAGGGTGATACCCCCAGCAAATGGTCTGTGGGCAAAAGTAAGTGCTGTGGTCGCAGTATTTATTAGAAGGGATGGGTGTTTCTTTTAAATAATCCTCTTCCTATTGCAATGGTAAAGGCAGTTCCAGAGGACCAAAGAAAGTTAATAGAATATTGACACTCAATGTCAGGAGTAGATGATCCCAGTAATCCTGGAGTCTGTTGGTCAGGTGTTGATTCCAGTCAGAATAAATGATGGACTGGTGTGGGACTTGCTCAAGAATGTAAAGGGGGCGTAATTTAAACCAATATCCATTGCTTTATGGGAATAAAATGGTCATACAAACCTAACCTTTAAATAAAGTTACAAGTTTCATTGCTGCTGTTGTGTATTTAAATTCAAGGCACTTCATTTGCCACAAAAAGTTTCAGTAAGAAACTGGAATCACGCAAAAACGTAAAACCAAACTAACCAGGTGTTAGCGCAGGTGTCGTCCAGGCAGGTACCAGGCAGGTGGTGTGGGGGCCTACAGGTCCTGAATCATAAGGTATGGGGTGTTCAGTAGTGTTGGAAAAGGTCTGAAAGTAACACAGCTGGTTGCTCTTGAGGTTTACCCATGCCTTAAGTTGGAGAAGTTGTTAAAAATGAAGCAGATTTAGGCAATGAGAGCAGAGACGTCTGCACTCCTCAGGGATCTGGGTGCCAGGAAACAGCTGGGGCCATGTCAGAAGGCTCCAGCTGAAGGGTGCTGTCCCTCCTAGCTGGACTCAAGGACTCCCCTAGAGAGGGTGGCTCTCAGTCAGTGGCTCTGTGGGCAGTCACTGAATAGGTGCCTTGTTGTGGCACTGCTGTGTCAAAAGAGTTCTGTGAATTTTGAACACGAGTAGGACAATATCAAGTGAGATGAGAGAGATTATTTTACCACTGTGTAGCTGTGCTTGTATCACACACCCAGTGTGAGGGCAGCATTTTATGAAAGAGTTAAAGAGAATGGAAAATACTTGAAAAAGAGCCACTAGTGTATTTAAGACTGGAAACAAAATCTTACCTTAGAACAAAAGAGCCAAAGACTTCAGTCTTGTATTTAAAAAAAAAAAAAAAGGAACAAGAAAATGAGAGCAACTTGATTATCAGTATCTTTTTTGGAACAGAGGTGTGCCTGCAAGTTTTCAGGCAAATGCACAGCAGCATCTGAGAGCTGGAAGTTGAGGCTGAATATATTCAGTATTTCAAAATAAGTACAGGATTTGCAGGTTAAGGACAGTTAATCAGTTCAGAAGTTTATCATTAGAAATATGTAAGATTACCTCCTCCATACCTGAAATGCATTTTTTCTGGTTCACTGGAGGAAATCAGGGAAGTAGAAGGTCAGACTAGATAATCAGTGGTCCTCTTCAGGAATGCACCAATATTGATCTATTTTAGAAGAAAATTTGGTAACCAGAATTGGTAAAGCTGACAGTGGTTGCCAGACTGGAGAGTTGCAGAAAGAGCAAGACAGGAAAAGAAAAATGTTTGGTTTCTTTTTTTTCCCCTGGGCAAGGCTACCCTCTTCCCAGCTAGCTTTAAAGCTAATGTTTTACTGATGGATCAGATCCTTTACCATTGCTATGTCTGTTCAAGAGCTTCTGCCTGCCTGAAATGTCTGTTGTGTTCCCCCTTTTGATGCACGTACTGATGATCTGTTTTCTGTCCCAGGTATTCCTTGTTTGCAGTAGTTAATCACCAGGGAACCTTGGAGAGTGGGCACTATACCAGCTTCATCCGGCAGCACAAGGACCAGTGGTTCAAGTGTGATGATGCCATTATCACCAAGGCAAGCATTAAGGATGTGCTAGACAGTGAAGGGTAAGTGGTCACCTGGGAAGGGGAAAGGAAAGGAAACTTTGACCTTTGCTGAGTTTTTCTTACTTTAAAAAAAACCCTTGTAATAGTGGAGAAGGATAATTTCTCTCTTGAATATCCCCTTTAATGCTCAGTGCTTCAGCATTGAGACTGCACAATTATATTTATACATAATTGCTTTATAACCCTGGATTTGCTGAAGGAAGGGGAGGGGGAGGATGGGGGACATCAGGTGACTCTGCAGAGTCTGGACTGGTGCTCATGTCCAAACTCTTGCTAATGGAAGGGATTCTGAAAACCAAAGTGATGTGATGTGATGTGATGTGATGTGATGTGATGTGATGACCCAGTGCAGGAGCAGCTCTTACCCAGTGACACAATCCAGTCTGTGCCTGCAGAACCTTTGGATTATTATGAGTTTAAAAGATTTGAAGAAAAGCCATTAAGGAAGTGCTTTGACCCAGAATGGCAAAGCTCTATGGGAGGCAGGTAGAGCACATGAGCCGTTTCTTAGCTCATGGCTTTAAATTAATCTCAGATTGACATTATGGCTTCAGATATTTATATTCCACAACTTTTGGGAGGACAGACCAGTATTTATCAAGGGAAGCACCATGGTGTTCCTCATTTGAGGGAAGCACCAGGGACTGGTGTATGTTCCAAGGAAAAAGCAACTTAAAATCTGAAGTCTTCATTTTGCATTTTCAACTATGGACTTGGTACTGCAGAGATAAGCCTTCACCATTCTTGTTTTAATTATATATGACATTTTCAAGGATTGCTGCAGGCACAGTGTTCAGGTTGTAATTTTTTTAATAGATTCTCCCATTTTTTCTTTTTTTTTTTTTTTTTGAACTTCAATCGGGAAGTAAAAACAGAAATCTATAACACCTGAATTTTAGTGTGAAGTGACTTGACAGGGAACTTGTGCTTTGAGGTGAGCAGAGAAATGAGTTTGTTGTAATTCAGTAACAAGTGGCTCTGCTCAGGTGGGGTTATGTCCATGGAAGAACCTGCCAGAGGCAAGGAGGAGAGGATGTACGACACAACTACTGCCCTTAGAGGCTGGTTGGAGCTTTGATGCATTTCTCTGGTTCTGGTAAAGGCTGACACAGTAGCTCTGCGTTGTGTGAGGGAATCCATAGTGCTTGGATGGAATTACAACATTTGGAACGCCTCAGAAGTGCTCTGAGGACTCCCCAGTGGCTGTGCCAGTGGGGGAACAGGGCTGTTTGGAGATCAGTCCCCTTCTTCTGTGTGACTGCTGAGGGGCTGGGCTCCCTTCTGTATCAGTACACACACAGTAATTAGGGACAGGAAGAATTTCATCCTTTAAAACACCAGATTTGAGTACAGATTGAGACATCAGATATTTGACTGGGACATGAGTGTTCACCCATGTGGCTGCTGCTTCATTCTGTTTCTGTACCAGTAAATAGGAGGCAGTTTGCAGTAATCCTGGTCTGATCTCTGGTAATGTGACTCTGAAGCAACAGTTGCATTTTAAAGCACCTTTATTAGTGTTAAATGGTTGCTGCCTGTCTGCACAGGCAACACAGTCCAATCTTCCAGAGTTTTCAAGTCCTGAGTAGATTTTTCAAGGTTTGACACTTTGATAGAATCATAGAATGGCCTGGCTAAGAAGAGACCTTAAATCTCATCTCACTCCAACACCCTGCTGTGGGCAGGGACACCTTTCACTGTCCCAGGTTGCTCCAAGCCCTGTCCCTGGCCTTGAACAGTTTCAGGGATGGGGCATCCATGGAACTCCTCTTTGATGTGCAGCTGTTCAGTTCCTGGAGTTGCTGGTAAAATTATCTGGCTTCTGTCCTTCTCACCCCTGGTTACTGTCTGGGGAATCGCCTCAAGTTGAAAAGAAAACCAAAATGAACAGCCCTCATGTTTTATGGTTGCATCAATGGAAACTCACCTGCTCCAGGACAGAGCTGACACTGTCCCTCTGCTCTCTTCCAGATATTTGCTGTTCTATCACAAACAGTTCCTGGAGTATGAATAGCCTTATCCAGCAGCTTGTCAGATATAAACAAGGAATAAACAGCGCAAGCCTTCTGAATCGACACACAAACCTACCTGAAATGAAAAGACCCATTACAAACCAACTCGCACTGAGCTGTAACAGGACCTACTTGACACTGACTCACAGCCTGGAGAGTGAGAAATGAACAATGTCCGACGTGTGTGCGGTCCCACAAGGACAGAAAGGGGGAAAAGAGGCTGCAGTCAGTCACTTAACAGAGGAAATATAAAATGAAAGGAATGCTCTGGGTGGGGGAAATGGGAGCAGAGGAGTCCGGGCACTGGTACATCTCCTGTGTTCCTCCAAAATGTGTGTGGGAAGGCAAAGGGTTCTACCCTCATCTCCATAAAGCATCTTCTCCATTTGGTGCTTCAGCTCCAACGACCAATCATATAACAGTTAAAATTAAAAATCCAAACCCATTTTTTTATGCATATGGGTCTGAAAGCAGTAGAGTGGAGGAGGAGGGGATGAGACAACTAAAGGACTTTGCAAGTATCTTTTTATTTGTGAATTTTAGTTATTAAATAAATACAGTATGAAACTATTAGGCTCTTTTGTTTCCAACAACCATAAAAGAAATCCTGGATTGTGGAACTGAAGCTGCAGTACTCAGACAGATTTTTAAGCATGCCTGCTTGCACAGGTAATGTTCAATGCCATCGGACTGCTCATCAAAAGCATCAGCACAGATTCTGTTGTTTGAGCCCTTTTTTGTTTTGTTTTCTATAAATAGCTATTTTCTTAATTTTTTTTTCCTTTTATTCCCTTTTTTCACGAGAAAGAAATTCATAAATGCAACCATCAGTAAAAATGAATGAATTGGCGTGTTTATACTGTAAGAGTGGTCTTGGTTCTTTTTGGTTTTGGTTTGCTTTTTTTTTTAAAATCTTGTGAATAAGTTTGAATTTCTCAAAAGCGCTTGTTTTGTTGTTGCTGGTTTTGGTTTGTTTCTTTTCCCCTGCTGCCTTCCAAAGGTGGATTTATATATATCTGACACTTGAGAGAACCTCAGTCGTGAAAAATGTACCATCTGTTGGGAACGGTCGCTGCTGGGGCAGCTTTGAGCGATGGATCTGCTGCTACTGAGCCCTTCTGCAGTGCTCTAAGTAAACAACACATTTTCCTGGTATGCGCTAGGCTGGTATTGGTTCCTTGTATCCTCCCACATGGATTAACTCTTCACGTGCTCTTCTCCTCTTGCAGAGCCAGACCCTGTGGGTTGGTGTTCTCAGCCTGCAGCTCTGGGGCCTTTCCTCCCCCTCCATCGCTGTGTTGAGGTACCAGCAGGAGCTGCTCGTGCTGGATCTCGCTCTCAGGAGCTTGGGCTGGGGGTGAAATCACAGCCTGGGAGAGAAAGCCTTCAGAACAGAGCTGGAAGAGCAAAAATTAGCTTTGTTCTCCCTTATGGAGAGGGCGAAGTGTCAGTTGGGCACTGTGTAACTGGGTGTCAGACCCAAAGTTGCAGACTGGTTTGAGTTGGACTTTCAGGATCATCTCGTTCCACCCCCTGCCGTGGGCAGGGACACCTTTCACTCTCCCAGGGTGCTCCATCCCACCTGGCCTGGGACACTTCCAGCGAAGGGGCAGCTGCAGCTTCTCTGATCTTTGACCTCTGCAGAAATCCCCAGCCAGCCATTCCTTGGCTTTGCCAGTGTGGAAAAGCAGGGAGGGATGTAACCCTTTAGTTCTGTGCTCCAGGAATGAGGTACAGGTTTCTAAAATACCCGAGACACAGTCTGATAAACAGAAAAAATAGGAAAAGAAGGGGATTGAGTGTGTTTGGTTTTTAAATGAGCATCTTACAAGAGCAGCTGAACAGAAAGACGATGGAATTCTTGATTTGCACACAGACTGGAAGAGTACGAGGAGGTTTGGTCCATCTGTGACGGGGCAAGGAGGAAGAAAGGACAAGTTGCAGCAGCTTGAATCAGGCCCGGGAGGTTG
The DNA here is from genome assembly GCA_013389985.1 of Dryoscopus gambensis. Classification (NCBI taxonomy): domain Eukaryota; kingdom Metazoa; phylum Chordata; class Aves; order Passeriformes; family Malaconotidae; genus Dryoscopus; species Dryoscopus gambensis. The sequence continues at coordinate 453,134 of WEIT01005703.1, forward strand.
GGTGCGGTGCGGGGGTGCCCCGGTGCTGCCGAGGCCATCGCGCTCCCTGCCTGTCTAACACAGCGCGGGGGTGATTGCCATTTGTACTCGGTGCCGCACGGTCCAACCCGAGCATTGCTTTAACCCGAGCACTGCTGCCTGCAGTGGAACGCGGCTGGGGAACTGCGGCTGCCTGGCGCTCCCGCAGGAGAGGGGCCCCTCCTTCCCCCCGAGCCGAGCACGGCGTCGTGCGGATGCCGTGCGACGCTTTCTGCTACCTTTTAATAATGCAGCAGGCTTGCGGAGGGAGGCAGGAGCCAGCCTCTCGTCATTCCCAGGGCTGCTGCAGTGGCTTTGCCGCCTGGATGAGGACTGCCACCGCGCGGCAGACGGCCGGCGAGGATGAGGATGGCGCCGGCGGTGCCTTCGCTTTGCGGCGCCGAGGTCTGAGCCTTTGGCTGCCCTTTTAATGAATTCTGCTTTTCACAGCACACGCTCAGCCGGCGGAGCTGCTGCAGCCGGCTTTGTTAAGCCTTCAGGAACAAATTGTTTAGGGACGAGGCAGCCGTATAAATCACCCTTAATTTTTCCTCCCCGCCCATCTGTTGGAGAGGGCTCTGCTCTGTGTGGCTGCACCGGCGCAGATGGCTCTCGGGGGGAGCTTTCAGGGCTCTCGTTCTGGTTTAAAAGCAGAATTCCTGGGGTATTAAAAGCTCTATTGTTCTTCCCCCCTCTCCCGCTTGCCATCCCATTCCCCCCGTGTCCCTGCCCCAATCACACCAGGTTCTATTTCCAGCAGCAGTAAATCCATGCCGGTTCCGAGAGGAAGGGACAGCATTTTCCCTCTTCCTATAAAAATGGAAGAGCAGCTGCTGGCGTACGAGCAGCGCTACCCCTCAAGCTGCTTTTTCTTAAGCACGGCCTTCTCTCCCCCACCATCCCTTCAGCAGCAGCCAGGCAGCTCACGCACTGAATTATTCCCGGCAGAGCCGGGAGGTTTCTCCATGGAACTCCCTCAACATCGCCTGTAGGAGAACGCCGGCCACGGAACACCCGAAGGGCGGGTGAAGCGAAGCCTCCCTGATGTGCTGACAGTCAGCAGTGACAGGCTGCCTCCTCCACCAGTGACAGCTCCTCATCCCGGGGAGCAGTTCGGGCTTGACTTGTTTATTTTGAGCTACATTTTCTATCGGCGCAGCTGGATCTGTTGGGAGGAGGCATTTGCAGAAATGACTGGAAACAAAGACTGGTGCAGCGATGCAGGCTCACGGTGGGGTGTGCTCTGTTACCTGCCAGCAGTGAACACGGCTCTACAGGGGACACAAAAATCGCCAGAAAGTGGTTTTAGCTACATTTTCACATCCCTCAGCCACACAAGTAGAGATAAAGCTTTGCCTGATGCTGGCAGAAACGTGAGAATTGGTTAAACCTTGGGTGGGGGCTCTTGCTTGGAATGAGTGCCCTTAGTTCCATGTGGTTTGACTCATCCCATCTGGAACTGCTTGTGTGCTGCACATACAGTGTCCCTCTGATACTGGCTGGCCAGTGCCTGTGAAATGTGATACCAAATCCATTGATTCCTCTTGGTTCTCCAGCTAAGGGTGTTCCTTATTTTCCTGCTGATTTGTTCAAGTTGCTCTGTGTTACCTTTTCTCTGCTGATAACTGCAGTTACATTCTCACAGGGAGGGGAGGGTGCGGGATGCCCCCCTCTTGTGTACTGGGCCTGGAGGGAAGGACTTGGCTTCCGATGAGTGCTTTCCCCAATTTTTGAGACACCACGCGGTGGCAGGAGGAACAGCCCTGTCCCAACCCTGGCTTTGCCTGGATGTGAGAAGGTGAGTGGCGTCCTGGGCCAGCTGGGGCAGGAGCTGCTGGTGCCACACTGGGTGAGCTTCTGCTCTCACTGGCACGGACATGGCCCTAAAATCTTTCTCATTTGAATAACTGATGCCTCTTGATCCTCCAGAGATGCCCTAATTGCGAAACTGGTGGCATGTGTTCAGTTAATTCTGTCCTGTTCTTAAATAAGGTTCTGAATGTCTGTACAAATACCATGGCAGGGGGTTCCTGGAGGTGACACTTGAAGCTCTGTAGGGCACCAGAGCTGGACTGGATCCACGTGTCTCCAGGAGCTCCCTGCTGGAAAGCAGCAGCCTGGTGTGGCACTGGTTGCTGCTGCTGAGGGTTTTCCTTCTCCTGAACTGCCAGTCCTCACTGGGAAGCACTCGGGCAGAGGGGGCACAGAGCTGGGAGCATTCCCAGCCCTGCTGACAGGGGAGGATGTGCTGGTGCTGCCCCAAGGTAAGTGCAAAACCCTTCACCTGGAGCACAGATTCCAGCTCTGGAGCCCCTGACACAAACAGGATGTGGAACTGTGGAGTGAGTCCACAGAGCTGCTCCGAGGGCTCGAGCCCCTCTGCCATGGAGCCAGGCTGGGAGAGTTGGGGGTGTTCACCTGGAGAAGAGAGGGCTCCAGGGAGAGCTCAGAGCCCCTGCCAGTGCCTAAAGGGGCTCCAAGAGAGCTGGAGAGGGACTCTGGATAAGGGCATAGGGTAATAGGACAAGGGGGAATGGCTTCCCACTGCCCAAGGGCAGGGTTAGATGGGAGATTGGGAAGCAATTTCTCCCTGTGAGGGTGGTGAGGCCCTGGCACAGGGTGCCCAGAGAAGCTGTGGCTGCCCCATCCCTGGAAGTGTCAAAGGCTGGGTTGGACAGGGCTTGGAGTAACCTGGGATAGTGGAAGGTGTCCCTGCCCATGGTAGGAGGTTGGAATGTGATGATTTTTTGAGATCACTTCCAACCCAAACCATTCTGGGATTCTCCCTGCACAATCTCAGCACGTTTCTGGGAAGGGAAACCCAGAGGAGGAAGAGACGTGGGTCTGTTGGTGCTGGGGGGCCCCACCTGAGGGGGGATCAAAGCCCCAGTGGGGGTGGGAGACCTGGTGTTGTAGGAAGGCAGAGGGAGCAGGAGAGGAAGGTGAGGAGAAGCCAAGAGGCTTTGGAGGTCTGAGCATGAACAGGAGCCTGAGACCAGAGCAGCAGCAGAACAAGAATGCAAAGGGAGACTGGAGGATGTAGGAGATGAATGGCAGAGCAAGAGATGGTGGGAGGACAAGAAAGAGGCTGAGCTGGAACAGGAACTGAGAGACTGGGGAAGCTGAGGGAGAGATTAATCTATGCCAGGGTGCAGCATGAGGAAGAGCTGAGGCCGAGCAGGGGTGGAGGCCAAAGTGAATTCTGGGCCTGAAAGACTCCTGGAGGTCTAGAGGAATCGGGTTGCCAGTGGTGCCACAGGATTTGGGGCCATAGTGTTGGATACTGTGGGAGCTGAGGCCGTGGGGCAGGAAACCACAGGTCTGGAGACCGCAGGAACTGAGCAGGAGACCAGAGGGCATTGGAGCAGATTCCACAGGAGGGAGCAGAGGCCGTGGAAGATGCTGCTGTGGAGGTGGAGGGGAAGGTGTTGATGTGAGAGGGGAGGCCAAGAGGGTCTCCAAGTTTACTGGGATGTAGAGAAGGTTTGGAAGTTGGGAGACCCATGGACTGTGGATGCCGGGAGAGTGGGAGGTGACCAGAGTGAGAGGCTCAACCTCCCAGGTGATGCCTTTTTTAATGATAAGAAAGTATTTACATTTAAAGAGATATATAATGTAGAAGGGGCAGAATGTGTTAGAACTCTGCTTGTGTTTTCTCCAGCTGTCTGCTTTCCCAGCACAAATTTGTGCATATATTATGTTTATTCTTCCAAGTTTGAAGCTCTAGTTTGAGACAGCGGAGAGGATGGGCTCCTACCAGGAGCAATTCCTCACCAAACAAAAAATTCCTACAGTCTCCTTTAGTGGAAATGAGAACTTCAAGTTACACACTGAAACCCCTGTTTTTCCATGGTAGCTTTCAAAGCCAGGTGAGATAAAAATATCCTCTCAAAGCAGCTTTATCTCCAGCTGATTCCTCACTTTTACCAGCTGTTCAGGATAACCCAGGTCAGATATACATAAATCCTGTTTTGTAGAAAGAACTCAGCCTTGGATGAGTTTTCACATTTAAACCCAATTCCATTGAGGATTTTGCCTGTCCCAGCTCCTCATGTGCAGCATCGTGCTCTGTCACGAGGCAAAGCCTCACCAACACCCATGGCAGTGCTGGAAGCTGACAGCGGAGCTTCCCACGCTGGGTCCCTATAAGTTTCCCCAGTAAATCCTTGGATCCAGTTCCATGTCTGAGATGCTTACAGCTCTGCTGCAGCTTGTTCTGGTATGCGATGGAATCTGCAAGCAGGGAGAGGTGAGCTCTCCATGGGGACTGGTGGGCACCACAGCCTGATCCTTTGCAGGGATGCTGGGGATGGAACCAGGGTGAAAAGCCCCCATGAGACGTCCCCGATGGCTGGGATGCACCGAGGTCAAGCTGGAGGATGAAGTCAGATGCTGCTACATGGGAAGAGACTTCTTTCACTGGGAGTGCACAAGAATAATGGGAATTTAATTTCCTGAGTGGAAGCAAACAGCTCTGTGCAACCTCCAGCCCTGTCTGTATCCTACAGCCCTCGGCACAGCCTGGGCTGGGTGGAGGCTGTTCCAGTCACTGGCAACAGAGGGTGAAGCAGCTTTGGTTTGGGGGCAGAGGGAGCATCCATCCCTCCATTGTGATCCCGAGCTGGAACATCCACTGTGGTCACACCATGGGTGTCTTCTCCTGGGAAGGAGAACAGATGATTTTGAAGTGGCCGTCGTCAGGGCTGGGAATGGCCCCAGCGCTTCCCGTGCTGCAGATCCCGGTGAAGGAGGGAGCAGCCCTTTCCCCAGTGGGACAGGAGCTGCTGTGGCAGGATTTGGTCTCTTGTACAGCAGAGCCGTGTCCAGGGAAGCAGAAGCCACAGGTTTCCACTGGCTCTGGGATTCTGATGCCAGTGAATCCATCACCAACGCTGCCAGCTTCCACCAGCCGATCTGCAAATAAACTGTGCGTCATCTGAGGGGTTTTAGGAGCAGCTTTCACCTGAGGAATGCTCGGAAGTGCTGCACTAGAGCCTGTGAAAAGCTGGTCCTGGAATTGGAGGGGACATCCAGCTCCCAGCATGGATTCACTGTATCACCTAAAACACCCAGAAAATCTCTCCAAACCTAGTGGCTTCCCTTAAAAATGACCCTTTGATCCCGTGTCCTTCAGCAAAGCAGACAGGAATGGCATGAGAGACAGTCCTGGGAGTGACTCCAGGTGTCACACTGGCTCGTGGGCTCTTCCTCTGTGATTTTTGACATTTATGGCTTTGAGGTGGGTGTATGTAAACAAGGATGTGTGTGATGTGTGTGCAGAAATAGGTAAGTAGGCAATTTTTCTTTGGAAAGGCAGGAGAGAAGAAAAGGAGGAAGAATAAAAAAAATCTTTTCCATGTTGAATTGCTCCACATTATCCTTTCTACTTTCCTCCTTAACATAAGGACTTATGAAGCCTCTCTGGGTGCAGAAGTAAAACTGGGTTTTTCTGGGACAGGTGTTTAATTTGGAGGAGGGTTGGTTTTTCGTCCCTCAGCCTCTGGACGGACACTGGAGAGGTGCCGGCTGTGGAGCAGCTCCAGCCCCGTGTGGCAGCGGGAAGCTGTGCCTCGGGCTTGGCAGGGAGCGGCTGAGGAGGGGTTACGGTGGAGAATCGGGCACAAGGGTCCAGTCCTGCTCCTCTTCCAGCCTCAGACTGAACCACATCGTGGTCTTTGCTTTTCCTCCCTCCCCTGTTAGGGACTGGCTCTGCTTTCTGCCCCTCCAGCAGTGCCCGGCAGCCTGAGCCTGCCCCCCACAAGCTCCCCACGCTCTCCCAGCGCCCCCGGTGCTGCCAGCACCCACCTTTGGCAGGGTCCTCCCTGCAGTGGCAGTTCCCAGTGCTGGCCTGGCAGGAGACCCCCTCTCCCTTCCTGCGCAGGTGAGTCCAGCCCAGGAGCAGGGAGCAGATGAGGGTGCAGAGGCAGAGCCCCAGCAGCAGGTACAGCAGCAGCCACGGGTCCTGCTCCGCACACGCCTTCTGCTCCAGCACGGCCGCCGGCCCCGCAGGGGTGGCTGTGGGGCAGAAGAGATGGGCGAGCTCAGACACCTCTGGGGTGGCTTTCTGACAGGGAAAGAGCTGATAGCGCCCGTGCCCTCCACTGGGAAAGAATTTCACTGCAGCTCTGTATCCCCTCTGTTCGCTGGCACTTCTCTTCCGGAGATCCCTTCCCACACCCCATTCCCACCCTCCCCTGTCTCCAGGGATCGTCTCAACCCCAGAGGAGGACTTGTAGATCTTGAGGATCTACCCATCCCCTTGTATTCCCCCTCCCTGAGGGCTGGGGGCAGCTCAGCCGGGTGGGATCCACAGCTGCCGATTCTGCCCTGGCTGGGGGAGCCGCCCGACCTGTAAAACACCAGCACACGACAGGGAAAAGCCACTGTAGGGTGGAGAAAATGGGAAAGAGATGCCCTGGCTGCTTTCCCCCAGCCCCAGTGAAATGGCAGCCTTCAAAAGCGCAGTCCCCTGGGACGAAGGGGGTGGGTTTGGTGCCCCTTCCCCAACTCACGCTCGCAGGACAGGGCACATTCCTTGGGGTGCTGCCCGCACACCGAGCTGCACTTGATGCAGTTCTTCACAAGCTCATCGTAGTAAAATCCATCTTTCTTGTTGCAGTCCATGGACTCTGCGGGAGGGGAGGGAGATGAACACGGTGTCCTCAGCATGTCCCCCCACCACCCCAACACCCGGATTCACGAGAGGATGAGCCCAGCTCTCTGCTCTGCCAGGCACAGGGTGAGGCTTGCCCACTGCTGTAGGCACTGACACCTCTGCAGGGCTGGCAGGGTGACAGATCCACGGGATTTGGGGTGGTGTTTGGCTGGATAGCTGGGGAAAGGCATCTGCTGGCAGCTGCTCAGGGAGGGGATGGTCTCAGCCAGCCGGAGGCAGCTGTACTCACCTGGGAGCTCCTGGCTGCTGCTCTCAGAGCTGCTGCTGCCGCCCTGGGGCTTGCATGGCTCTTTGGGACACACCAAAACCTGCCTCAGCACCAGCTCAGGATGCCAGGGATGGCATCGCCTGTCCTCAATGAGATGTCGACTTGTGGCTACTGAATGAACCCTGGGACGGGGTTAAGTCACCTCAGCCTGTGACTCACGGAAGGGTGCTGGCACTCAAAGTTCATCTCTTCCTTTTCCTCCTCCCCACCTGTTTTCAGGCCTCTCCCAGGTCGGGGGTTTATCATTATCCACATCCACTGAACCTGGTGGCTCCCCAGTCTTTGGTGGGTGGGGTGGCCCCAGCAGGGGACACGAGTGTTGATGCTGCAGCCTTGTGACCCCAGAAGGGAGCAGTGCAGAGATGCAGGTGTTTGATCCTGGTCTTGCTCCTGAGCTGCTGCCAGCCCCAGCCCACCCATGGGAAGCTGTCAGGAATCCCCCTGTGTTCTTGTCTTGAAGGTCTGCAAAGCTGAGCTGGCTCAGAGCCTGCCCTGGGGCTCATCCCGGGGTCTGATCCTCCCTCCCAGCTTTGCCCCATCCCTGACCCTTCTGTCCAGGGACACCCCAGCACTCACCACACACAGCATCACACCTCCTGGCCGGGGGCTGGCTGCACACGAGGCTGCAGGGGATGCACTGGGAAACGAGGGTGTCCCAGTACTCCTGGTCGGTGCAGTTCTTCATGGCATCCTGCCCCACACGAGTCCCATCCATGGCTGTGGAACAGAGGCACAGCTGGGTACGGGGTGGCCACCATGGGGCTGCTCTGCAGCCACCTCGTCCCTTTCTAGGGCTGGAACCCCTTGCAGGGAGGTCCCGCCTGTGCCTCAGCCCCCTCTGGTCCCAGGCTTGGGCAAGAGCACATGGCCAAATCTGCTCTTCAAACTGTGTGTGTGTCCTGTGCCAGTCCCAGGGGACACACAGGGAGTCCACCCCGGCCTAGAGGCGGCCCCGTGCTGCGCCTCGAGGGTCTGGGCAGCACTGCACCTGCCAGTGGGAGCACAAGCACTGGGGACCATTCCTGTCTTTACAGGCTTTTCTGAAAATACCAGAAACACAGCCTTATGTGTCATTCCTGATCTCTCCTGGGTGTTCTGGTGTCATAGTGAAACCCAAGCTGATGTATGAGACATGTCAAAGCAGCTGAAGGGGGGAGATCTCCCCAGGAGACTTTAGGCACCAGTTTAACCAGTGCCAGCCGGAGGTGGACGTGCTTTTGTCCCTATCACGGGCTGCTTGTCCCATCCTCTGCTGCCTCAGTGCTCCCAGTGCCCGTATGCACTGGACCTGATGCCAGAGGCACAGGAAGAGTCCTCAGCAGCACAAAAATCTGCTCAAAAACTTACACTTTGAAGAATTAGCTGGCTGATAAGAGCTCCTGTGCTGTGCCACACGCGGGGTCTGCGGCCAGCGCGGCGGAGCAGCTGCAGGAAGCTCTAACCCAGCACGAGGGTGGCCGTGGTGGCACCGTGCCCTTTGCTGCCTGAGGGGGCTCCCGGCAGCCACATCCCTCCGCAGAGCCGTGCCTGGAGCCGCAGCTGTTTCCTGCACGGGTGGGAGATGCTGGTGCTGGCGGGGCCCGAAGGTTTAAAACTCCCCGAAGCCGCAGTGTCGGCCTCTGCGTGCCCGAAGGCTGAGCTGCTGCTTTGGCAAAGCCAAACCCTTGATTTTTATCCAGAATATCCCCCGCACTCTGCCAGGATCTCTCCTCTCTCTCCAGGGCTTGGGAGTGTGCAGAGATTGGGTACTTTGCACACGTGAAACTCTCCCATTCCCAGGGAAAAACTCTCTCTGCACTGGGATGCTGGCCTGACACTCCCAGTTGTTCAATGAACATTGCTATGAAATTAAATAATGAATTTTTGTCGAGCTGGCTGGAGACATTCCCAGGGCAGAGTGAGGCTCAGGCCACCGCTCTCCTCAAATGCTCTTGGAAGACTTTGTACCCAGAGAAGCCCCCCAGGGGTGGCAGGAAGCCCTTGGGGGTTACTGCAAGCCCCGGGGATGGGGTTTCCCATGGGATAATTGTATGGGAAGCAGAGATCTGGGGCTGTGTTAAAGCCAAGGCTGCAGGCTGAGGACCTCCTTCCCCGATGCTGTGAGGGCACATCCAAGGAGATGTTTGGCCTCATCTAGGACATGATCCTCCCCTCCTTGGGGAGCCCAAGGTACGTGTGGTGCTCGCAGCACAGGGCAGCTGAACTTCCCAGCTGAGGGTTTTCCAGCAGAGCCAGGTGAGTCTCCCTCTGCCTCTCACTCACCAGGACCAGCACCCCGAATTCCCCCACTGGCCCCTCATGCCAAGCTTTAAGCGACCATAGGACAAGGGGGGATGGCTTTAAGCTGGAGGAGCGTAGATTTAGATTAGTTATCAGGAAAAAATTCTTTCCGATGAGGGTGGCAAGGCTCTACCATAGGTTACCCAGAGAAGCTGTGGTTGGTTGCCCCATCCCTGGAAGTGTGTCCAAGGCCAGGTTGGACGGGGCTTGGAGCAGCCTGGGATAGTGGAAGGTGTCCCCGCCCATGGCAGGGGGTTGAACTGGATGAGAATTAAGCTCCCTACCAACACAAACCATTCTGTGATTCCCTCTCCAGCCCCACAGCACTGACCACCTGCAGCAGGGTGGGAGCCCTGAGCACACCCTCCACTCCCTGCTGGCACTGGGGAGTGACCAAGCCCCAAGCCCCTCACCCCATCATCCCCTGCAGCCCCTCCAGGGGGTAACTCACGTCCGACTCTCTGTCGGTGTCTACTCCTCCTCGGCTCCTGCCATGGCCCCACGAGCTGCAGCCTCGAGCCCCTGCATGGCTCAGGGGTTTATTATTAGAGAGAGATTTGATTAATGCCTGGGCTGTGCATTTCCTGGGGTTTCCCCTTGTGCCTTCCATGCAAATTGGCCGCACACTCAGCACCTTGCATTGGCTCGTGGGGTCCCTGGGCTGCTGGGGACAGGGTGGGAGGGACACTGTGGGGTGATGTGTCACCGGGACCAGGGACAGGTGTCCCGGCCCAGGTGGCCACGTTTGAGGGCCTTGCTGGAGTGGAGGCTCTGCAGCACGTGCCCTTGCATCACAGGACTGCAGCAGAATCCCAGAATCATAAAGGTTAGAAAAGCCCTCTAACATCATCCAGTCCAACCATTCCCCCAGCGCTGCCATGTTCACAGCTGAACCACGTCCCCCAAGTGCCACACCTAAATGCCTTTTAAATCCCTTCAGGGATGGTGATTCCACCACTGCCCTGGGCAGCCTGTGCCAGTGGGATGTTTTCTTCTGCAGAGAAAGGTGTTTTACTCTGTACCAGAGACCATTGCCAGGACCAAGCATCGCTCAGAGCATCCATCCTTTCCCTGTCCTCAGGATGGTCAGCACAAGCCCCTGTCCTTTCTCCTGCTCACAACTTATAGAACATCTCGTGGAGCTCAATCAGGTGCTTTAAACATTGATTTTCTCTGGTGCATCCATGTCTGGGAGGCAGGAGGGGTGCACTAGGTCCTGCATAGGCGCCTGAGTCCTAGCCGGGCTCAGGGCACAAAGCAATAATAGCACATTTATAGCACATTCATAACACAGCTTGTTTTCACAGAGGGAAAGAGCCACCTCTGAACTGCTGGCAGCCTCTAGAGGTTTGTCTGTTTCCTGCAGAGATGCTGGGCATGGCTGTGGCTGTGGTGCCAGGAATAGGCACGAGGTGCTGGGAGCATGGCAGAACAGTGACTCAGCTCAGCCCAGCGGGACCTTTCTGCAGAAACAGCTGAAGGAGGAAGGAAGAAGCAATACTGTTACTCAGTGGAGCAGTGTCAAGAGTTTTTCTGTTTGCTTCAAAAACTCCTATTTTTTGCTTGCCATGTGGAGCTGGAATGGAGAGGCCAGAGGATGTTTTGTTACTGTGTCCATTTGCAGGGATATCAGAGGCTGATCCCGCTCATGGGGAGCAGAGCCTGAAGCAGAGGAACCCAGCATCTTGTGTTTGGATGTAGCCTATCACACCCCAGACCCTGACGGAGGGTGGGAAGCAGCACTGGCACCATCCAGTGGACCGCAGGGCTTGGATCACAGACCGGGACAGGAGGCACCATGGCCACAGGGACACTGCAACTCCAGCACTGTGCCACGTGCCGTGTACCTGGTACAAAGGATGGGATCATTGCTGCGCTTGAGGCTCCCACTGGGAAGAAAACCATGATTTTGGCATTGCCTGAGCTCTTGGGTGTGGCAGAGTGGAGCGATGGCCCTGGAGAGATGACCCCAGCCGTCTGGCTCTCGGGGTTTTGCAGGGGAAACTCACCTCTGTAAATAGCACCAGAGACTTGCAGTTTCCACCCTGGTGAGCTGTCAAGAGGGAAGTGAGAAGCACTTGGGGGTGGTTTGTCCCTCCTCGCTGAGCAGGGATCAGGCAGTGTGGTTTCGGCTGTTAAATTCTGGGGTTGTGTGGACTGGAGCCCCATTTCCTCGGCCGTGTGCCCCAGTGGCCTCACCCTCTGCCCCCCAAACCTCATCACCCCTCCCACAGCTTCCAAGGATGCTCTGTGGCTCTCCAACACCTCAGGGCATAGTCCACCATGAGCTCCTGTCTCACAGCCAAGGCGGTGGCTGCCACCCTGCCCTGCCTGGGGTTGTTCCTGTGTTTTGGGCAGCTGCCACCAGCCCCCTGTTCTGGAATTCTGGATTAAACCTTTCCTTTGCTGTGTTCACTGGTTCCCCAAAGCATCAGCCAGCAGCTCCCCAGGCATTCTCCAGTGCAGTCCATCCCTCTGCACAGCTTTGCATCCATCTGCATCCCCTCTGCATCCCCCCCACATCGTTTTGCATCCTTCACTGCACCTGGCTCCAGAGGTGACACACTCTCTTTGGGGTGACAGAGCCCAGCTTTGTCCTGACAATAAAATCTATTTTTCTGCTGGGCTCTTGCCCCAGTGGCTGTGCTGCAAGGAGATCTGCAGGTAACAGGCAGACAGGGTGGATAATGTTTGGCTCTGAAAACCTTTAAGGGGTCCTTTGCCTTGCCCTTGAGCAGCTTTGCTGGGGTATTTTCCTCCCCTCAGCCCATCTGCTTTTTTCCCCACAGCCCCTGAGCCTTGCCCAGGACATTTGCTCACACACGTGCTCCCTTTAGGACCTGAAAAAAGGGGCCGTGGTGGGAGGAAGGGGAAGAGGAGCCTTTTTGTGCCGAAACTGCCAACCGCGGGGCCGGGCTGCGCGCAGGCGGCTCCGATCGCGGCCGCCGAGGGCTCATTTCTGTCAGCCCAATTCCCTGCGGAGGCGCTGGGCCCAGGCTGTGCCTGTCCCCCGCACGCTGCCCGGGCGTCCCCCCTGCCCTGTCCCCGTCACCTCACGGCAAAGCACAGAGTCACTGCGTGACCGAGCCCACAGGGCTGCTGCTGCTGCTGCACCACGGCCACCGCTGCGGCCCGGGTTTCGGCGCGGGGNGGGGCAATCCCACTCGCGGAGAACCATCCCCGTGTGCCTGAGGCCGCGTCTCCATCCGCCCGGGCTGTCCCTCCGGGGCACGGGGAGCCTCGGGGGGCAGCTCCTTCTCCCCACTCCTGCCGCCCGGAGCGCTGGGCCCGGCTGTGTGGGCCTGTCCCCAGGAGATGGCACCCTCGGCCAGCCCAGCCCCGCTCCCGCTGGGTCCCGGGCTCCGGCTGCTTCTGCAGCCCGAAAATGCTCCGAACTCCAGCCGTGTTTTCGCCAGCCAGGCCAAGCGGGGGGAGTCACAACATATGGAATGGTTCGGGTTGAAGGCACCTTAAAGCTCATCCAGTTCCACCCCCTCACAGGGGCAGGGACACCTTGCACTACCCCAGGTTGCTGGGACCCCGTCCAGCCTGGCCTGGGACACTTCCATGTGGGGCTGCAGCCCCCCAGGCTGGCTCCTGCCCCTCCCTGGCACCTCCGTTTGCAGCAGCCCCCAGAGCCTGCTGGGTTCAGGGTCCCGTACACCCCGCACTGTTCCATTCCTCCCTTCGCTCCTCATCCTGTCACCACCCCCGGGGCTGCAGTGGGGCACCAGATCAAGGATGCCCAGTGCCCACTGTGTCTGGGCACTGTGGCAGCCCCTGTGCCGAGGGTCTGTCCCTCACAGAGGCTGTGCCAGGGCTGTGGCTGAGCCCTTAGTGACCCAGGCTCCAGAGGTGCCCCTGTGCATCATCAGGGTGATGCTGCAACCGCCTCCTTGCCAAAACCCGGCACAGATCAGGAAAAGGGAAGCTTTTTACCAAAACCGAGGCTTTTCTCAGGGCTGGCTCCCCAAACCCAACAGCCAGCTGGAGACCAAGGATGGGAAAAGAGCTGGGTTGGCTGAGGTCTGGCACAGAAACGAGCAGAAAGTATTAAAAATGTGTAGGGAAGGAGCAGGGAAAGGAGGGCTCAGTGCCAGGGCTGTGTGCTGAGGTGTAGAGCATGGGTGGCAGATAAGGGAGATGAGTCAAAGAACAATCTGAGGCCAGAACAGCTGATCTGATTACGTGGAGTTTTGACCTGGTGGGAACAACTCCTCACCACTGACTTCTCTCAGGAGAGGCATTTTCCTGACAGGACCCTCATGGCAAGGGCTTTGCGGCCTGCCCAGGAGCTCTGCTGTTAATTTTTAACACTAAAACCCGGGGGAAATTCCAGAGGACTGGAGGGGGGCCAGTGGGAGTCAATTTAATATTTAAAAGGGATAAAAGGGCTGATCCTGGGAATTACAGGCCAGGTGAGGCTGATCGCCGTCCCTGCACAAATTATGGGCTGGGTAATTGAGGATACTGTCAGCCAAAAATTAGAAGCTAAAAATATAATTAAGGTCGTTAGCTTGGTTTCATGGATGGCAGCTCCTGTCAAGTGAGTCGGCTTTGGTTTTTGGCATGACTCTGGGCTGGCTGATAAAGCTAATTGTGCTGCTGCATTATAATGGGTTTCTCCAAAGTATTTAATTTAAGGCCATGTGACATTTTCATTTGTAAAACTTGCATTATATGGAGTCAGCAGAGCAGACATCCGACGGCTGCGCTGGCAGCTCCGGGGCAGTGGCCAAGGGGGGCGAGTGATGGAGGAGGTGGAGAGCACTGGATTTTGCACAGGGTGATGTTTTTAGGCAGGGATGCTGAGGTGAGACAGGGTTGGCAGGGCAGGCAGCCTCACAGGGGCATCCCCTCTGCCCTGCCCAGCAGCCAAAAGGTGGGGAAACACAGGTGGGGACAAAAGATATGGATTTTCTTGCTAAAGCACAGTGAGGTCCCACGGCAGCAGCAGCCATGGGACTCAGCTACTGATAACCCATCCAGGAGTGTAATTAATCAATTTTAGGAGAAAGGTATGAACTTGCAGACATTTGGCATCTCTGGACAAGAGGAAAGCTCTGCTTGGTGCGACAGGATTTATTGTGGCTTCTGGGACAAGCTCAAGACTCTGCAGGCATGTGCAGCCTGCTCTGGACCATCCCAGTGGGCTTTTCCAGCCCCATGGAAGCTGCAGCCTCCTCTTTGGGCTGTGTCAGCTGCAGCTGATGTGCTGTGGATTTCCTCCAGTGGATCACTTGGGTCCTTTTATTTTTCCAAGTGGGAAAAATGGGTTTGGATGGGGCTTGGAACAACCTGGTCTAGTGGAAGGTGTCCCTGCCCACGGCAGCAGGTGGAACAAGATGATCCTTAAGGTCTCTTGCAACTTAAACCACCCTCTGATTCTGTGAAAATTTGGCACAGGCAGGGCAGGGCACAGAGACAGTTCCCAGAGCAGCCCAGGGGCCTTTCTCTCCATCCAGGAGGGTGTTTTTTCACCCAATATGGATTTCCAGCCTGGGGGTCTCACCCCTATGAGACACACGGTGGCATGAGGGGCATCCAAGCCTCCCTCGGTCAGTGTTTCCCCTGCCAGATGTTCCCTGGGCACGACTGTGTGGGGGCTCTGGATCCCTGCACAGCCAGGGGCTGCATCCAGCATCCCACACTGGGACTCCACTTGGAGCAGGGCAGGAGGAGGGGAGCCCTGGCAGGCGCCACTCAGTCCAAGCCTGGATCCAGTGTGGATCCCAGGGCTTGCCAGCTTCGAGCCATGGCTCCTGCCCTCTCCCCGGGCATCCATCTGTCTGGCTCCACAGTAATGACGGCGAGCTGGCGGCACAGAGGGATTAAATGACTTGCCCAAGGTCCCGTGAGAGTGATGGCCACCCTGGAGGAGCACCCGGCTCTCCTGCTCCTGTGCCGGCAGCGCCCGGCCCTGTGGAAAAATGTGCTGCATCAGAGCCGGAAAAACATGGCACAGCCACACGGACCACATCCCCATCCCGGTGACATCTTGGAGAGCAGAGCCGATGGATGGTGCTGGCAGGATCTCCACACCATGACAGGAGCAGGTGCTGCTCTCCTCTCACTGGTGGGGTTTGGTGTCGCCGAACCCTTTCCCAGAGCTGGAGGGTTTTGCCAATGCCCTCCGCAGGCTGGGCCGGCGCAGCCTGAGCCAGTGACTAACACCTCCTGGTTTGCAGCTTGTTTACCTGGCGCTGGGGCTTAGTTTTGGAAGGCTGATTCACCACAGCACCTTCTCCCTCTGCCACTGCAGCTCCCTGACAAAAACTTTCCATTTTCCCATTGTTTTAATTGCCCTCATTTGAGAAAACTGCTCCAGAAAAAACTGGCTCTGGGTTGAAGAGACCTGTTACACCCAGCAGCCCCAACTGGTCATTCCCACAGCGGTGGCAATGGGAGGGTGACGGGGTGGGACACTCACCCGCATGGTACATATTGGGGACCTCGGTGCCATGGCTGTGCCAGGACCTGGGGCACGCAGGGAATGTCATGAGCAGTGAGCTTCCAGCAGCCACCGAGCGTGGCACACGGGCGGCCGGCGGCGCGCAAACGCCGGCTCCGCGCGGCTGAATGCGGCCCGACAGGTTTGTGGAGAAGCCTGTCCCGTTCAGCTGGATTTTTGGAGAGGCTGGAGCCAGCCCCGGCACCAGCCGCTTCCCGCGAGGTGCTGCCGGCTCCGGCGGAGCCGTGCGCGGCGCCAGGTCGTGGCCCTGAGCCCACAGGGCAGGCACAGCCTGCGGGTGGGACACGCGGGGCCTGCTCCGTGCTCTGTGCCAACACTGTGCCCTTCTTTGGGGGAACGGTGCCCCATGGAACTAGGGAAAGAGCAGCCCCTTCCCTCCTGGAGGGATCCTCCAGTCTGTGGGGTCTGTGCCCTGGGAAGTGGAAAGGGACTGGGACCATGAGGACAACACACAGAGGTGTCCATGGAACTGCAGAGGGGCTTTCCGATGGGAAAAAAGTGCTGGGCATCGGTAAGAACTGTGGGATGCAGGGCACGCCAGGTCCTCAGCAAGCAGTGTGGCAGGGAATGATCCAACACTGGGGATGGAAACGGGGAGGAAGGAGAGGGAATCAGGGAAGGACAAGAGCTGGTTGAGAAAACCATCCACCCTTCTCCACGGAGCAGGATTTCTGCAGTCATCTGCCAGGTGAACCCTGGACCTGCAGTGAGGGCGGCAGGGTCTGCAAATTCCTTAGGGGAAAATCCTCTCTTCCTGGGGTAGAGTCGTGCTGTATTTATAGGATCAAGGAAAAGGTGGGAAAATCCACCCAAAATGTTGACGAGTGGGGGTCTGGTGGGCACCCTCAGCCTGGGAGCATCATGTGAGCTCAGGGCTGGGCTCGCATGTACTGGGGTCACTGGAGCTCTGCTGTCCCATCCCAATCCATGGCACAGGATGTGTGTTGTGAGTGGCCCTGGCAGGAGGGAGAAAGATGATTAAAGCTGCCTTTGATGAAGAAAAATTAATAAACAAGCAGGCAATTGTGCTAAGCTTTATTTACTTGGGATGAGAGCACGGAGCCGGCGTGGCGAGGCCGCCGAGGCCAGGTCCCACATCAAACGGCAGGACAGCGCCAGGCGCGAGGGGACCACGCCGTCGCCTCCTCTCCGACGGGTTTTTCCTGGTCCCAAAAATCCAGGAAGGTCCATGTGTCTGCTCCACATAGCAGGGCCCCATCCCACGCTGGCAGGGAACACTGGGATGAGCAGGAGATGCTCTGTGCCATGGTGACATCTGACTGTGGTAGGATGTGCCAGTCTTGGGTGCATTTTGGAGGTGCCACTTGGCACCGCTGCCCTGTCCCCCTGCTCCAGGGTCAGCATTCCCACTTCTCTCCTGACGCAGTGATGCTCCACAGGCACTGAGGTCCCTTCCCCGGTGCTTCTGTGCAGAACTGGGGCTCCCCAGGGGCAGAGCTGGGAGGCCAAACCCGTGGCCTCACACCGGGTCCTTATCAGCCGGTCAGGAATATTTACCTGCCGGTTTCCACCGGATAAAAATTTGCTGGACAAACAGGAGTTCCCAGCTGGCCCCAGGGCGGTGGCACAGCGGGGACGTGGCTGAGGTGGGACAGGGGTGTCCCTGCTTCATGCCCACTCGGTCCCAGGTGCTGCAGGTCAAAGAGGTGCCACAGGAGCGCGAGGGACATTGTCCCCACCTAATCTGAGTGTCCAAGGCTTGGTGACCCCCAAGCCGAGCTGTGCCAGGCTAGGCCGAGGCGATTTTATCTGTGCCAGGCTGAGCCAAGTCAGGTTGAACTGACTTAGGCTGAAGGAAGCTGGGCTGGGCTGAGCAGAGTCGAGCTGAGCCAAAACACGCCAAGTTGTGGTGGGCTGAGCTGAGCCAATCTATGCCGGGCTGAGCTAAACCGAGCTGGGCCGATCCCATTCGAACCCAGCTGGGCTGAGCCGAACCCAGCCGAGCCCAGCCGAGTCGAACCGAGCGCAACCGAACCCAGCCGAGCCCATCCGAGCCCACCCGAACCGAGCCCGGCCGGGCCGATCCCGCCCCAGCTGTCACGC
>WEIT01005703.1:471270-550963 GCA_013389985.1 Dryoscopus gambensis
GGCGCTCCGCGGGGCGCTGAGCGGGCGCGCAGCGGGCGCGGGCCGCGCCATGGCCTCCAAGGACAATCCCTGCAGGAAGTTCCAGGCCAACATCTTCAACAAGAGCAAGTGCCAGAACTGCTTCAAGCCCCGCGAGTCCCACCTGCTCAACGACGAGGATCTCAACCAGGTGGGATCTTACCCCAAAACGCACTGTTTTCCCCCCAAAATCCGCGCCGGGGTCCCGCCCCCTGCCCGCCCCCAGGGCGCCCTGGGTCTCCGTGCGGTGTTCGCTCGTCCCGTGGGTAGCCTGGGGTCGCACAGGTACCTTGGGAGTCCCCTGCGTAGCTTTGGGTCCCATGGGTGTCCCCATGGATAGCGCAGGATCTGATGGATATTATAGGGTCTCATGGATGGCCTGGGGTCCCACGGATAGAACAGGGTGCCACGGGTGCCTGCTGTCCCCATGGTTCTGACAGGATCCCATGGGATCCCCAGGGGTCCTACGGGGTGCCTGCTGGACACAAATATTGTAGGGTCCTGTGGGTGCCTGCTGCTCCCACAGGTACCGTGGGCTGTCAGGGATGCTGTTGGGGTCCCATGGTAGCACAGGGATGTACAGGTACCCCTATATTTCATGGGGTGCTTTGGAGCTCCAAGGGTGTTCCTTGGTCCCATAGGGTATCTAGGAGCCCCATGGAGTGTTTGCTGATCCTGCAGATAGCACAGGGACCCACAGGTATCCATGGATCCTGTGGGGTGTTCAGGAGTCCCACGTGTGCACTCTGGTCCCATAAAGTGTCCATGAGTCCCATGGGGTGCCTGCTGACCCTACGGATAGCACAGGGACCCACATATATTTGTGGATCCCATGGGGTGTCCAGGAGCCCCGTGCTTGCTCTCTGGTGCCATACGAGATTCCAGCGGGTGCCTGCTGGTCCCAAGCATAGTGTGTGGTCCCTTGGGGTGCCTGCTCACCCCACGGACAGCACAGGGAATCTCAGGTATTTGTGAAGCTCGTGGGATGTCCAGGAGTGCTTTGGGTGCTCTCTGGTCCCACAGGGTGTCCAGCGATCCCATGGGATGCCTGCTGGCCCCACAGATTCCCAGGTGTCCCACGAAGCACCCACAGTGCCTGCTGGTCCCTTAGTCCATGGCTCACCCCACTGCCACCTCCCCTGGGGCCTCACCCCCTGAGGCCGTTTGGGGCCCCGCACCAGCACTTGGGGCGATCCTGTCCTCTCTTGGGGTGCACGGCAGCAGGTGGGGGGTATCCCGTGAGCTCCATCAGACGATCCTGAAAGTCCTGGAAAAAACTCGGTTGCAAACGTCCCCTCCTGGACGTGCCGGACTTGACTCCCCTGCCCTGCAGCCCCCCGCTTTCCCGGGGACATGGGAAGGGGACGCCAGCCGCTTTCCGGAGAGCGTTGAGCGCTGAGGGGCTGCCAGGGCTGGGCCTTCCTCCTCTTCCTCCTCTTCCTCCTCTTCCTCCTCTTCCTCCCAGGCCTGACGCAGGCCCAAGGCCGGCGCTCCCATGGCAGGGGGTGTTTGGGGCATGGGCGGCGTTTTTGGGGTGCAGTAGCCTGTCCGTGGTATTTGGGTGAGGGGAACAGGGCCGCCCTCCCTCTTCCCACACCTTTCTGGGCCAGGGCTGCCATCCCCGCTCCCGATCCTATTATGGCAATGAGATCAGACATATTGCTGCGCTCGCTGGGGGGGCGGCGGAGGGGGGGGCATCATGCAATCTGAGGGCTAATATGGAAAAAATGTAACTGGAAAAAATGCCGTGGTGTGTGCGGGAAAGGGGCGGGCGGCGCGGAGCGTCGCGGCCGTGCCCAGACAAAGGAGCCGTCCCGGAGGGGGCTCGGGAAGAGCCCCCCGTTCCCGGCCGGCCCCGTGCCGCTGCCCGGGGGTTGCGCTGCCTCCTGGTGCAAAGCTCGTTTACTTTTGTTGGGGGGCTGAAAGCATCGCACGCAGCCCGCCATAATGCCTGCCTGCCCTGCCACGGGGGCCACCCACCTCCCTGGGGACCCAGGGACGTGTTTCGGGCAGCCCCTCGTTGGCTTTGTTCCCGTCGGAGGGGTGGGTGGCCCTGAGGGGCTGCCCCCGCGTCCGGTTCCCATGGGGTCGGGGTCAGCCCCCGTGGCCGGATCCAGGCCCTGCGCGGGGGGCTCCGGTTGGGAAAACGGCGCAATCCTGCTCGGCTTCTCCCTTGCAGCTGGGGTGAAGTAATCCCGCTTCCCAGATAAGATGGTGGCCGTGGTAGCGTCTGATGCACGCACGCACCTCCCGCCCTGCCCGCAGCTCCCCGTGCCCAGGAGCCCCCCGGCCGCGGCCACCGCGGTGCTTCCCCGCCACCCTGCCCGCCTCCCCTCCCAGGTTGTGCCCCGTGTCGCAGCCTGGCTGGATGTGGGGGTGTGCTCTCTCAGAAGCACACCCAGGAATAACGGTTCATTTAACAGCTCTGAATGTTTCTGCCTTTTTAACTCATTCTTTTTAAGCTTGGGTTGGTTTGGGGGGGGTCTCACTCCGCAGCGTGGGGGCTCCGTGCCCAGCACGTCCTGCTCACCCCGTGGACAGGGACAGTGTTGGTGATTACCTAGAGTCAGGCTAGAAAAGTCTTTTGGAGTCATCTGACCTTTGTACTTGGCTTGGAGGAAAGGTGAAGGTACTTCACACTTACGCACTTGTGTCTCTTTTGGATTTTTATTAGATAAAAATACCTGTGTGGGTGTCAGGAGCTGCCCCCGCTGCTTCCTGGGGTGCTGCAGGGCGCTGGAGCCGCTCAGGGCAGAGACCCGGAGTGTGTTTGCAAAGAGTCACAAATATTTAGTGGTAGTAGTGGATTTCTGTCGTACTCGGGAACTGGCTTAGGAATGGGGCTGGGAGGGGGGAAATCCAGCCCCAAACATCAGGATTAATGAGCTGGAGCTCTCTAATAATAATCAGACTTAGCGCTTCCAACTTCAAAGGGCTGTGCGGACGCTAAGTCCCTAATCCCGGGAGCGCTGCGTTCACGAGTTGTTTTTGTGCGTGGCTGTGCTGCCGGACGGGGCTCGGTGTGATTTGGGGCAGCTACATGCAGTCCCACTACCTGTTAGAGATGTGACTGTCCCCTCCCAGGGCTGCAGGTGGGAAGTGATGTGCCTTTGTCCCCCCCCTAATCTGTGTTTGACCTTCTGGGGTGCCCACACAGCATGAGAAAAACTGGGTCAGTCAGGGCGGCTGTTCTCCCTTTGGGAAAATCTGTTGCTGTGGGTTGTTGGCTGTCAGATCCCTTGATCCTGTGTGGTGGCAGGATCTGGCTGCTGGCAGACACGGTGCTGTTGGTGGCTCTGTCCTGGCTGTGCCACCCACCCATTTCCAGCTTGTCTTACACTGCTCCTTTCCCATCCAGGGAGAAATTCCCTTTTTGTGGGAATTTCCACTTTCCTGGCAAGACATGCCTATGCTGGCACTGCACAGTTCCCTGTAACCACCTGCAAACGTCATACGGAACTCAGCTTTCCAGAACCTGCCCTGAGACCCCCTTCTGTCTCCAAGAGAAAGCCAGCCTGTCCAGTGGGGCCCTTTCCCCAAGCAGCCACCCAAGGTTCTCGTGGCGTTGTCCTTGTTGGGTCCCTGCTCTCCACACTGGCTGCTCCGGGCCAATCCATGTCTGCACACACATGCCTTTGGTCTGTAAGATAAAGTCCCCAACAACGTGGGACAGGCTGGGAATTAACCTAAAAATTTCGCCTGGCCTGAATTGGAAGAAGCGCAGAGTGTAAAGCAGTTGCTTTTAATTTTCTCCATGCATTTGCTCTCTCGGGGCATGGGGACTGGCACAGATAGAGGAATTTGAGGACGTCTTTCCAGCTACCAGTGTCTTTTTTTTTTTCCCTTTTTTTTCTTTTTATTTGAGATCATGGCATAGATGCCCAGAGGACCACCCAGTTAGAAAACAGAGCTCACAGACTTTTCCCACTGCCTCTTCCCGTGACACCCCTGCCCAGACAGGGGGTGGTTATTTCCATCTCTTCTCCATTGGACATTATCACTTTCCTGCTGTTCTGGATGCTGAGCAGCTGGGTGCCAGCAGCCCTGAGGCTGGAGTGTGTCAGCACTGGGTCGCAGGCTTGGCTTTGCTCTGGGACATTGCATCCATGGGACTGGGATGCCCTGTGCTGCAGGGGTTTTATCCTGGCTCCTTGCATTGTCCAAAGGGTGACAGGGTGAGGGATCATGTCCCGGCCACACTTTTCCCTTCAGCCCTGCTCCTTTTCGGGAGGAGAACCCCCTCATTTTCCTGGAAAGCAGCCCCCGTGCTTGCATTCCCTGCTCCCCGCTGCTTGTATCATGCTGCAAAAATCCGCCTCTACTTGACTGATTATTAGCACTGAACAGGGGGAGATTTCTCTGCAAATGTCGAATTTGCCTCTGTTGGTGGCTATGAAGGGCAGGGACTTTGGGGGCACAGCCAGAAGGGCTGGGGGGGGCAGGGTCATGGTGGCTCTCTCCCATGGGCAGCATCCCATGCTTGAAGAGTGACGTGCAGGCAGGGAGGGCAGCGGGCACTCGGAAGCTGTGTTGGATGCTGGGGTTGATTTGGGCTGCACTTGAACCTCTGCCTGGCCCAAGGGAAGGGATGTGGCGGCGCCTTCGGGTGCTGGAGAACCGTCCCCTTTGCACACTGACTTGCTGCTGGGATTTTGCATGGCGCCACACCTTATCTGCGCTGGCACCCGACAAAGTGATAAATCCCCTCTCCAGCACTGTGGAGAGATGTTGTGGCTTCTCCCAGGCGCTGAGGAAGGCCAGTGGTGGGAAGTGGTTCGATACGCCTGCTCGCTGCCAGGCACACCGGCTTTGGGGCTGCTCGAGGAGGAGCTGGAATTGCAAAGTCCATTCTGTCCTGCTTCATTTTGCTGCTGCTTAACAAATTCCCTGTGCATGCCGCAGCCGGCCTCGGCCAGCTCTTGCTCTGACTGCCCCAGGCCATGGCAGCGCTCGGACCCAAGCACAGCCCTGGGACCAGGGGTATTTGCAGAAGGAGGCCGGCTGTTTGCACGAAGGGTGAATTCAACCTTTCCCCTTCCTGTTCCTCTGGTCGGTCGGTCACTCCCACTGCCCACACAGCAAATTGTCTGGGCAGCTCCGTCCTTTGGGATTTGCTGATGCCTGGGTGAGTGCTAGCGCTGTGCCAGGAGGGCTGTGCCATGCACAGTGCCCAACAGCTGGCCCATAGCAGTGCCACCTACTGCTCCTTGTGCCCCAGGTCCAGTCTGGTTTGGCCTTGTACTGCATGTGGAGATGTGTTGGTGGTGAAATCCTGGCCGGGAATTTGCAGCTGTGGCAGTGGCCAACTCATGCCTGCCTTGTGCAAATGTGTTTTGGCAGAAGAGCAGGATATGGATGGAGAGGAGACTCTCCCCATCATCCAGGGTGGCCCCCAGGAGTTGCCCAGGTCTCATCCTGGAAAAAGCACCGTTTGAGGTGAACCCAGGGGCAGTGAGCAGCCACTTGGATGAGGAGCTGGGGGATGGGAGAGTGTTTTTGCTCCGGGAATGGTTGTGGATGCTCAGAGGCAGCTCTGCAGCCTCCGCGCTGGGGTTTGGCGTCACCAGGTGACAGACAACAGAGGGGAAATGCTGTACAGGCAGGGAATCAGGGATGTAAGCAGCTTAACTACTGAGGCTGGGCTTCATCCTGGCCCTTGGGATTGCTGCTGGAGCGTGGGTTTGCACAGCAGTGTTTGCGGAGCCTCCCGACAGCCGTGGTCGTGGGTCTCCAGTGGGTCTCCATCTGC
The DNA here is from genome assembly GCA_013389985.1 of Dryoscopus gambensis. NCBI lineage: Eukaryota > Metazoa > Chordata > Aves > Passeriformes > Malaconotidae > Dryoscopus > Dryoscopus gambensis. The sequence continues at coordinate 477,038 of WEIT01005703.1, forward strand.
CATCCCACTGGGAGTGTGCAGAATGTCAAGTCACGCCTGTCTCTCAGTTCCTAGAAGCTGTGCTGTGGGCAGGAATGCCTGCGTGGGTATCTCATCCCATGCCCTCCCTGAATACCGGGTCACCCTCCCCATTCCTGCTGGGTGATGGCTGCTCCGACTCATCCGTCAGCGATGTTCTCTTGGCTCCAAGGTGTGCAAAACTGAGAGCAGAGCGGAGCTGAAACCACCCAGATTTCCTATTTTGAGGTTGCAACCACAGTGTTTGTGGTGACTTTCTCCTTGAACTGTGCCAGAAACGGCTCCCCGCCTCTGGGGAGCTCTGAGTGGATCAGGAGAAAGGGGATGATGACCTTACTCTAACCCCCTCTCCAGATCTAGATGAGAGCTGTGACCCCGTTGTGTTCCCCTGGGTGTGGGGAGCAGCAGGCGCTGCTGTCGGAGAGGCTCCTTTGGTGAACATCGGGGCTGACTCATAAAGGTGATGAAACAAGTTCCACCATGGATTCAGCCACAGCCTGGGTCAGGTTGGGTACACTGTTCTTTTGTAGGGCTGCTGGAAGCCCTGGCATCATTTCCCTGGTGCACAGGGCTCCCTGCTCTCAGTGCTGGAGGCAGAGCCTAAAGCTCCGATGCAACAATCCATTTTTCTTCCCCTTCCCGCTCAGTTGCCAAGCCTGAACAAAACAAGCCCTGCCTCCACCCGAGACAGGCTGATTACGTCTGCCGGCAGCCTAAACAGATTATCCCTCCCGCCACGCGCTCGGAGCCAGGAGTCTCTCCCGGCGATGGATTCGGTCTTCCCTCAGAGCATGTTGGGGGGGGGGGGGGGCACTGGCTCTGGGGGCATCCCAGCCCACCTGGGTGTCCAGCACCCCAGGAGGGATGTGGGTACTCTGCCGTGGGGTTGAGCCTGGACCCTGAGAGGGGGGTGTGGATGTTGGTACAACTCTTCTGTTCCACCTTGTGCAATGAGCTCCTGCAGCGCTGCGGGGCCAGCACAGTGTGCCTCTGCTGGGTCCTGCTTGCGTGGCTGGTTTTCATGGGGAGGGGAGAGGCCAAGGTACCACCAAAAACACAGGAGGTGTGAAAGCTTGTCCAACAGGCAGCTGGTTGGTGTCACAGCCCACCTCCAGCCCCGTGACCTGGTGCTCCATGGGCTGCCACGCTCCTGTGACCTGTCCTGCCCTCTGGAAGTGGGTGCCCAGTGGCCCTGGGGGTGTGCAAGGGTTCCTGTATCACCCTGGGCTTTGGGAAGTGCTGAGTAGCTCTGCACGTCCTTCAAGCCCAGTTCCCTGTCTGCTGGGAGTCGTGTTCCCAGTGCTGGTGGAGCTGGTCGGGGTGGTTTGTCCATGCCTGGGCAGCATCAGCTCAGAAGCCTGACAGCTTTGTGTAAACCCAGCTGGGGCCACTTCCTTCTCCGCTTCCTCCCACCCGCCGTGCTGCCGGCGCTGGGCTGGAGGCAGCGTCCTCTCCCTGGATGTGCTGTAGGCCCGTGGGCTGAGGGCATGGGTGCAGTGGCTGGAACAGCGCCCTTGGAGGCGGGTGACGTGCTGCGGGTGCCCCACAGCCCAGCTTCAGTGTCGGATCAAAGGTGGGATGTGATACCTGGACACTCCCAGAGGTGTGACAGGAAGCGGAGTGGTGACGTGGGGTGTTTCTGCCTGAGTCAGCCTCCAGCAGTCCCACGGGATCGGATGGAACTGGGCACTGTGGGGCTGCAAACTGGCCGCATCTCTCACGCAGTGGTGGAGTGAGCGTCACCCCACCCCACGCCAGCTCCATCAGCAGCCGCTCTCCACTCTGCTTTCTACGGCATTTTGTGGCTCACCCTCCAGCTGGGTACCTTCTGGATAAAAGCAAAGCCACCGACCCAATGCCTGAGCACCCCATGTGGTTGCTACTTGTGTAGAAACTACGTTGAACTGCCCTTTGGATATCACCAGAGCTGCCAGGAGGCGGCCAGGGTCCTGCATCAAGAGGCATCCTGGGAACCCTGGGGTTGCTCTAACACCATCCCTGAATGTGAGGTTGGACGAATCTGCTTGGAAGAGGGAATTTTTGGTCTGAGCTCTTGCTCAGTGCTGGTTGTTGCATTTTTCTCCTCTTGACGAGCTCTCCAGAGGAAGCCAAGTCAGTGGAAACGACGTGTGATTCCAGCTCCATCCTGGTGCTCCAACACCCTCCTGGACCTGCCTCCCACATCGGGTTTATTTTAAACCTTGCTTCAGCAGGGCTATTCCAATGCAGGTGTGATGAGTTTATTTCAGACACTTTGTGTGCTAATTCATATCCCTTTCATTTAGGCTTGTACCTCTCTGAGTATTTTACTTGGTTTTAGCAGGAGCTTGTTTTGGTTTGGCTTTAAAAAGCGCTGCTGCGTGTTTATTTGTTGATGGGTGGAACCAGGCTGCCCACGCTGCCTGGCTCTAATTCATACCTTTCAGCTATTTTGGTTTCAATATCTGAAATTGGATGCTTCTGCCAAGATAAGTGTAGCCCACTGGTGGTTTTTTATGACACTGGTACAGAAATGACCATGCTCTATGTTAAGGATGTGTATTTCAGGTGCTCAGTGTTTATTTACAGTTTGAACTAAAATTGGAGTAGCTGAGGGCAAAATAGTATCTGCTGGGGTGTGTGAGCCAGGCTGAGGTAGGGCAGGAGTTTCATGCCTGTAATGCTGGGTTAAGGCTGCTCGCTGCTGGCCCTGGTGGTGATGTCCCCTGTTGGTTCCATGGTTACTTTGTCCCTGGTGTGGCACTGGGACCTGCCTGCTGCCTGTCACACGGGCTGGATGCTGTGGGGTGCTCAGAGTGGGTTGGGATAGTGCTCTGGGATGGCTGCAGTGCTGTGGTTTGTGTCAGGGAGAGCTTTTGCTCGTGGGGCTTTGCCACGAGCCCAGCCAGTGCCACCAAGTGAGCACTTGGTCTTGTTCAGAAGCTGTGCTGGGGCACGGAGGGGAAAATTGGGGAATGGAAAAATTAGGAGGTGGAGGAGGGCTGAGCCCTGCAAGCAGCTTGCTGTCTGGAGCATCACCAGCGTGCTGCCTTGGTGTGGTGGTGCCAACCATTGGGACGTCACATTCTGTTGTCACTGTCATCCTCTTGTTCCTGCATGGCAGAGGCTACTCGTAAGATCTTCTCAAGCCCCAGTTGCTCAGCGCTCACCCCAGGTTCTCTCATGGGACTTGGGGACCCCATTTCCTGTCACAGTGACCTATGGAAGGGTCTCTGGTGGGTCATCATTAGTCATTTGCAATTCTGTTTTTCCCCTGTAAAACACAAGAGAAATTTGGGACGTTTGGCTCTTCCCAGGCCGCGCGGGTGGCCGTGGCCACATCCCAGCATGGCACGGAGCAGTGGGATCCCCTGCTCTGGAGTCCTCCCATCGCGTGGGCACGGATGCGTCACGGGCGGCTTTGGGTGGGGGCGCAGGGCGGGGTGTGCTGGGGGAGTGGCAGAGCCTGGCTCACCTGCGGGGCGCTGGCAGCGTGGGCGGCACAGAGAGAGGCACGGAGCCGGGCACAGAGCAGCGCCGGGTGGCTGGAGGTGCCATGGGGGCCATGGGCGAGCAGGGCACCAGCATCCAGGTGAGCTGGACAGGGGTGCTGGGGGGCTCTGGGCCCTTTGCCAAACCCAGGGAGGGTTGTGGTGCACACAAGTGCCTTTCTGCGCCCCCAGCGTGGTCGTGGGAACAGGTGTAAGTTTGCCCTGGGCCCCCTTGACTCCCCCAAACTGGATCCCAATCCCAGCACTTCGTTTTCATTGGTTTAAATCTCATTTAAAGGGGGAAGGAAGGAAGGAAGGAAGGTCTTCTCAAATCATGTTTTCCCAGCTGCTGGGAGAGCAACACCTTGAGCTGGTATATCATATTGTGGAGGGGATAAGAGATTTTGTTATTTCTTTTCACTTTATAAACAGTAAAAGGTCTCCTCCGGTGTGTTTCCAGTTTGCTTACTCAGTGCTTCATGCATTTGACAGTTTCTGGTGCATAGGCAGTTTGTTCTATTGTTTGCAGGGATTTTTCCAGAGGGGAAACTTTTTTATAACATTACAAAACCACAGAAACTGGCAGGAGGAATCTAGGGGAGGTATCGAACTGGAAACAGTTTTAGACTTTAAGGAACAGAAAAGAATGAAAGCAGCAAGATGCAGTTAATCAGTTAGAGGGGAGCTGGGAAAGTGTGTCCTTGTCACTTTTTGGCTGGGCTGGGATGGACGTGCATGGGTGTTCCATGGTGGAAAGCAGTGTTCTCAGGGTCTCCTGGAGCTGGATCTGCTCTGGGTTTCCTCCCTCCTGGTCTGTCCTGGTATCTGTGGAGCCGCCTTGCTGGTGTGGCAATGCCTTGCCACTCTTGCAGCAGGATTTGGCCCTAGCCCTTGCCAGGTGTTGGCTCATCGTTTACAGCTTGACAGGCAGCAGGAGCGGTGCCTGCAGGGCTTTGCGTGGGAGGACATGCCCAGTGCCCATCTCCATCCCACCGCTTGCTGTGGCGTGGATCAGCTTTGCCCTGGCCACTTCTGCATCCGAGCCTCTGGTGGAAAGAGCCTGGATATTTTTTTTCCACTGGCATACGGCAGTGCTGCAAGGTTCTTTCCGAGTATTCTTTCCCTTTCTCTTCCCGGCTGGCTGAATGAGCTGTTTTCCCTCCTCCTGGCTCTGACCTTCCTGTGTGCTCGGCCGTGGGCTGCTGGACGCCGCTGGCAGGGGCTGCCCCTGCAGGGAAGCGGGAGTTGGATGTGCACGGCACGGGAAGCGGCTGGGAGCTGGAGCACTGCCAGCACTGGGTAGTTTTTCCTCTCTTAATTAACAAACGGAAAACATCGAGCACTCCTTTGGAGTGTGTTTTTGCTTTGGAGTAGAGGCACGCTGCCGATGGCGACGGGAAGAGCCGTCGGTGGGGATGGGCTCTGCCGCTCGGCAGTACTCGGGAGATTGGTGCTGCGGGCACGCTGCCATGCAGGAGCAGCTGTGTTTGGAGTTTGTGGCTGGGGTTTTGCCTCCTCCTGAGTCCTCGTCTCAGTCCCATTGGCACACAGTGTGTGTCACACCACGGGTTGCCATCAGACACCACGTTCCCTGCACTGGGAAGGCTGAGTTTGCCTGCGTGCAGGAGGCTGAGCTCACGCAGCTGCCTTCGTGCTGGGGCTGCTGCAGTTTCCCGTGGTTCCTGAGCATTGATTCCCTGTGGTGCTGATCCATGTTGAGCCGTTTTCCACTGTGCCTGAGTGTTTCTCTGCTGTTTCTTTGCAGGCCAAACCCATTTATGGTGGCTGGCTGCTGCTGGCCCCAGAAGGAACGGACTTTGACAACCCCGTCCATCGCTCCCGGGTAAGTGAAGCTGAAACATCCCCTCCCCGTGACGTGGGTGGGGGTGGCAAGAGGAGCAGCAAGGGCCTGTCCATGCCCGTGGGGGTGGCTGTGACCCTGGGAGTGCCACAGGCACCTCCGTGCACCCATCCCCTTGTGCAAACCAGGAAGCTGGGAGATGTTTCCTGAAGCAAGGCTGGAATGCCTTCTCTGGGATGCGAGGTCTCCCATGCTGGGCAGCAGCCTGGGGCACTGCATGTGCGGGTCAGGCTCAGTCTGTGCAATTTTATTGCTTGTTGCTTTTGCATTTTGGTGTTTTGATGCCGCTCTGGTTTGCCTGACACGTGCCATGCTGTCAGGAAGGCCAGCAGGGTGTGGGCTCTGTGACTCTGAGCTGTGCTGTAACCATCAGAAAGGATCCCAGTTTTCCTTCTGGGCTTGGAAACAACTACTTTATTTTCTGCAGCTCGTCATGAGTGTGCCCAGAGCTCTAGAGGGAGGCTGCATCCCATACCCTAGTGTAGATATGCCGATGTCAGGCAGGTCCTGCAGCAAGGAAGGGGCTGAGAGGTGGTTCCCATTTGCTATAACCCTGAAGCTCTGAAGCCAAGTGTTGGCAGCAGGGACCTGCAGACAGAGCAGGACACACTCACCTCCTTCCCAAAGGGGTTTGCTTATGCCTGGCAGAAACAGCAGCATTGTGTGGGGTCGGAGCATCCCCCACTTTCCTGTCCTGGGGGTTGTGAGGCTCAGAAGGATGTGGCCAGGCTGACGTTCTTTCACTGCTGGCTTGTGACGAGGACTTTCAGCCTGTCCCCAAGCTTGTCTTGCGGGGAACTTGCTGCTGAGGCTGCCAGGATGGGGCTGTCTTGTGCGTGGGAGGGATGGCAGTGGTCCGTGAACCCCCTGTCGTGCAGCCAAAATGCTCCTGGAGCTGTTTGTAATAAAAAAATCACTCCTGAATGAGCAAGAGCTGGGTTCTGAGTTCAGCCTGGGGTATATGGGTCATTATTAGGAGTCACAGCTCATCACAGGCTTGCTGGCCTGACATAAAGGGGACATGGGACCTGTGTCTCCCCAGAAACCAGGCTGCCTGCTAAGCTGGGGCTTGTGGAGGTCCACAAAGTCCTCAGTAGTTCTGCATGTCCCTGAGCACCCTGGACTTTCCCCGAAGGGCTGAGAAAAGTGAGATAAGAATTGCTGCACTGGGGCTATGAATCCAGGACCTTTTTTATTTCAGCCTGCTCAACCAGTTTTTACTCTTGGCTGAAAACAACCTGGCACACATGAAAAAAAAAAAAAGGCAGTTTCCAGCCAGATCAGTTCTCCAATCTGATTTGCTGTGCAGCTGCAGAGGCAACAGTGCCAGCATGGTGCCACTATTGCCTGAGCAGTGCCATGCCAGAAGTGCAGCCACCATCCAAATTGAGCTCATGTGCTGCTGGGGGACATCTGACATGACACCCTGTCACCCTCCACCACTGGATGGTGGAATAGACGAGGCAGGATGAAGCTGAGGGCTCAGAGCATTTAGTTTGGGGATCCTTCTGGTGTCCCCAGTATTTGTGGCATGAACCTGAGTCAGGAGAGGTTTAGTTTGGATATTAGGAAAATGTTCTTCCCCCAGAGGGTGGTTGGGCACTGAACAGGCTCCTCAGGGAATGGTCATGGTCTCAAGAGCTCAAGGCAGTCAGCATTGGGCAATGTGGGCTGCTGCACACAGATCCTTGGCAGAGCCCTGCCACCTGACGTGCAGCTCCAGTGCTCCCAGCAAGGCCCAGGAACTGGTGGGCACTGCCATGACCTGTGTCGATGTCTTCTCTTGCAGAAATGGCAGCGTCGGTTCTTCATCCTCTACGAGCACGGGCTGCTGCGCTACGCCCTCGACGAGATGGTGAGTGCTGCCCGGCTGTGTCCAGGCTCTGGGGATCAGCCGGGTTATCTGCTGCCCTTGGAGTGCTCTGCCAAACTGGAGGAGAGTTGTGCTCTCTGGGTTTGACTCTGTGCCAGGCTGGGTTTGTGTGGGAGCTCTGTGGACACTCTGCAGAGGATGGGTGGGTGTTTTGGTAGGCGTGTGGGTCCCACCTGGTGTGGGATTCATCAGTTGCTGATAGATCCTACGCTGGCAGGAACTGCTGAAGGGGGTCCCCAAGGTCATTCCCCCTCCTTTTTTCCCAGTTTCACGGTGCCAGCTGGGTTTTGGTTGTGGTGAATCACCTTGGCAGTGTCCAAGAAGGAGGCCCTGCCTAGCGATGCCCGTGGAAAGTAGGTCAGCTGGAACGTCTTCCCGCTACATGCCCGCCCTGGAGCTGCAGCTTGTCACCAGCACTGTTCCCATCAGTAAAAGGGGACCAAAGGAAGGGAAACCCATCTGCTATGAGGTGCAGAGTGGGGCTGAGGAGCCCAGTAGGTCAATCCCAGGAACACCCAGGACTGCTGATTTATCCTGCTGGCTACAGCAAGCTCCTGGGAGGGTGCCCAAGGCTGAGCAGCCAGCACAGTGGACACCCATGTGCTGGGATCTGCCTGGGCAGGGAGCTCAGGAAGCCGGCTGGGGACAGCACACCTGTGGGACAGGGACACCTGGGGTCCTGTGTCTGTGGCAGGGAGGCTCACTGTGAGGTCCCCTCCAGTGCCTCCTGCGAAGGCACTGTGGGATGTGGAGGCACGGCGAGTGTGGCTCAGATTTCATGCTGTGTTTGTTTGTATTTTTACTTGGGATTGGTCCAAGTGCCCTAAATAATTTGAATGTCTTGGGTAGGAGCAGTGGAGGCTTTAATACATTTTCAGCGTCAGCAACCTGGATCTGCACTGGGCTGTCCTACACTGATGGGAGGGTGGTTTGTGTCTGGGTGGTGTAGGGAGATTCCCCAGTCTGAGGTAGAGGTGCAAGAATGGTGGGGAACACAATCTGGATTTTTTTTTTTGCATTCTGAGGGCGTTGACGTGCCCCAGGTTCTGCCGCATCTGGGCAGAAGCAGACAGGCAGTGCCCCAGCCCCGTGCCACAGGCGCCATTGCCTGAGAACACCCAGAGGACAGCAGGAGCATCCCACAGTTCTCCAGGCACCTGCTGGGCTTTTCCCCCTTGAGAACGGAGAAAGTGGAAAAATGCAAACAAAAAGGGAAGGTACACGTGTGCAGCACGGGATGGTGTCCTGGGCAGTGTGACACCACCGTGCTGGCTCCTGCACTCGCTGCCTCATGGCCACTTGTGGTGTGATGGATCCCAGGAGGGTCTGGCCTTGTCATAGTCATAGATAGAGGAGGCTGTCGTGGATCCTTTCTCCTTGTTGGGGTTTGACACATGGTATAAAAATACCCTCCTGACCTTTCCACCCCTCCAGCTGTGCCAGCCCCTCGCCCTGTCCCCACCACCTCCATGGCCTGGTGAGGAGTAACAGGGCTGGGGCCTCATCCAGGGGGTGCCAGCAGAGACACTGTTTTTTCCATGAGGGATCCACTTTGCAGTCCACTCAGGGATGATCTATCCCCAGTGTGCCCCAGTTTCTCCCCAGGAGCTGGGTGGGGGTCCCTTGGGAGCCTCAGTGCAGCGCAGCCTCTGGAGCGTGCAGGAGCCGGGCGGCAGCTGCCCGGAGACCTCCCAGGAAGTTGCAGGCTTGGGTTGAATGGCTCTGCTTGAACCTTTCAGACAATAATTTTGTGGGTTTGGCAATTTTTGCTCTTATTAAAAGTGGAATTGGAGGGAGGGGTGAGCCTGGGAGGGGAGTCCTGGGCTGGTAATGGTGATGGAGACATTCCTGTGCCTGGCCAGAGAGGCTCTGCTGCTGGCTCCCAGCAGGTTGGAGAGCAGTGGGGTGTGGAGGGGCAGCTCAAAGCCCAACCCCAGGCTGGGGAGACTTCAGAGAGTCCCCCGAGATGTTGGTGATGCGGTACTCAGAGGCCGTGGGATGGGGCAGCATTGGGCACAGGAGCCTTTTGCTGTGGGGTGGATCAAGTTTGGTGTTGGATTGGAGCATTTTAGTAATGGAAGGTGGGACAAGCAGGCACCAGCTGCCCTACTGGCATCCATCTCTCTTCTGACACCTGCCCAGGGATATCCCAGAGCTGATCCTGAGTCTGTGCTCCTGCTTGGTCACTTTCTTTCTGTGTGTCCATCGTTCTGTCTGTCCTTTCTCTGTCATAGTTCCAGTCCAAAAACAAAATGAATTCTGCACGATGGCTGCAATGGAGAGAATTTGCACAGGCTATGGACCTGCACTCCCTCGGACCAGGCTGAGCTGCCAGACTCTCTCCCTGGTGTCCCCCTCTTTCATGCTGGATGCAGTTGGTGGCATTCAGAACCAGCCTGGCCACTTGGAATGCCCAGTAGATCCCACCCCTTCCCCTCTGTGGGGATCATGCCAGCAGCCGTTCCCAGCTCTGCCGAGCCCTGGCTAAGCCGAGCCTGCTCAGACGTGCAGAAATTCCTGCCTCCCAACTGTGGGTGGATGTGGAGGTTGTGTGATCGCTTGGGGTTGCCTTCCCATGCTGAACATCCATGACTGCACCCTGATGGTGGCTTGTTCCTGCTGTTTGATAAACCTTCCTGCTGGGACTGATGATGACAGGGGTTGATGCTTCTCTGCAGCAGCTGGAGGATGACAAAGCCACTCTTACTGAGGGAAGGCAGGAAAGATGTCGGGGACAGGCTTGGGATTGAGCAGCTGTGTTGCAAGTGTCCAAGGACAAGTTTCAGTTCTCCTGGTAAAACACCCTGTGGTCCCCAAGTGAAACCACTGCCGTGGGAGAGCAGCCCAGCACCGCAGTGCTGGGGCGGTCCGGGAGGTTTTGGATGGGATGTGGGAGCTGCCACAAGAATAGTGCCAGGCTCAGGGGCCAGAGCCAGCGAGTGGCAAGTGCAGAGCTTTTGCCTCCTTTTGTTTTGATTGCTGCGATCTATAATTAGCGGCCGAGGTCTCTATAAATAGAGCCCGTCTGCGTGGGAATGGAAAGGCAGGAGGGCTTTTGTAGGGATGGAGAGCACTGCTGTGTCCCTCCCTGGGCCTGCAGGTGGGCCCGCGGCCTCAAGCACTGCCTGGAGATGGATCCAGCCCCGTGGCTGGGGCAGGTCAGAGGAGTGGGTCTGGATCTCCAGGCCAGCTTCTTAATGACTCAGTGCCTGTACAGGGCCAGGCCTTGTCTCTGTGCCTCAGTTTACCCCTGTGCCGCTTCTCTTGAGCTGGGATTTATACTAGGTTGGCATTTTGCATCCTCCCTGGGGGCATTCTCGTGTCACATCAGACTTCCTTTTGATAGCTGAGACTATTAATTTAGAGGTTTTTTTCTTTGTGCATATGCTGGTTTGAAAACAGGACAAAATTCCGGCTTGTCTGGGAGCATCTCAAACTCAGTGGTGCTGTGGATGACAGCCAAGGTGAGAGCATCTTCTGGATGGGCTCTTTTAGTTTCCCTGCAGGGATTCAGGAGGAGCATCCCTGGGCATACCCTTTTCCCAACAAACTGACTTCAGTGTGTGTCTGGCACTTCTCAGGTTGATGAAGCGTGCGGATGGGCTGTGAGCCCTAACTCTACCCTACCCCTTACTTGCTGGAGTCAAATTGCGTTCTGAAATTGGGAAGGGGTCTAAGAGGATGCTTAAAGCAATAGTCAGCCACCTCAATGCCAGAGTTTGCTGGGGTGGTCCTGCTGCTAAATCAGGAACTCGGATGGATCATAGTATCATTTAACTCAGTACAATGGAGCAGACATCCCTGCTCCAGCTTGTGATGGCAGGGAGAGAGGTCAAGAGGGAGCCAGGAGCTGATGGGACTGGGGTGAGATGAAGAGCGAGGCCAGCCTGGCATCTGGGAATGGTTAGGGGAGCAGTGGGACCCCTGGGCTGCGTGTATAAATAGGAGAAGAGAGGCCAGCTCAGAGGTGGGAGGTCTGGCACTGCACAGCGGGGCTGTGGGGTCACATCTGGAGACCTGCTCAGCCCCAGGCCCCACTCCTGGCCACAGAAACCTAAGGAACTGATGAATGAGTAGAAAGGAGAATGGTGTAAGTGTTGGTAGCATCTGGAGGGGGATCAGAGCGAGGGATGCATGCTCAGTGATGCTGTGATCCACAGACCTGTGTAATTATTGTTTGCTAATTCACCCCTTTCCAAAATCCTCTTTATATGAAGGAAAGGGGCATTTTAAAGTCTCACTATCAGCAGGGCTGCGCTGTGTTAATTTTCATTGTAGTTCCCTCCTTTGTCATCTGTATTGTTTTAAGAAGCCAAGAACCCGTGTGTGTGTTTTTTTCCTCTTTTTCAGATCAAAGCAGTTTACTTCAGTTTTGGCACAGAATTGAAATTTATTGGCAGGGATTAAAAACGAACCTTAAACATCCTGGCCTCTCTGTCCTTACTTTTTCCACACGTTTTGCCATTTAAGTGTTTCCAAGCTCTCTCTGCCCCCTCCTCCGTGGGAGCACCAGGCTTTACAAACCCCATTCCCCTCATCCCCTGTGGTTTCCCCTCATGGACACAATTTTGCCAGTGCCTCTGTTTGCCAGATCAAGACTTTCAGTTTCTGTTTAGCATAAAAAGCTTTTGGCTTGAATCAAAGCGTGTTTGAAATTTAAAGCAAGCAGAGACAGGAAGACTGGGTGGGAGTGACTGTGTGAGGCTCAGATGGTGACAGGGACCCCCATCCCATTTTTTTTTCCAAGACTGGATGTAGTCAAGTCAGGGTGGACAATAATCTGTGAGGAGGTTTTATGTGGGATATTTGGTGCATATCTCAAAGATGATGCAGTAGCAATAAGGAAATGATGGGAAAATTGGGAAGCGGAGATGCTTTCTCCTCTGGGGAAGCTGGGCAGGAAAGGGACATCCAAAGAGAGAGGGGACAAGCATGTCCTTGTGGCTGCTTTAGTGGAGGTGCAGAGACAGCACAAGTGCTAGTGACTCTGGACAGAGCTCAGAGATCTTTGATGAATTTGTTGTGTTTAATTTTCAATACTGATTTGCGGGAAAAAAAATCCTTGAGCCTACAGGGAGCCCTGGGAACTCGTTCCGTGGGACATCAATGAAGCCAGGACCAAGCAGACTTGAAGGGGGTTAGAGGAGAATACAGAGATCTTCATTTGTGGTTTTATATTAATGTCTGTCTTGATGCTGATCCAAATGTTGTTACTGGGATTGGGTGTGGGCATCCCGTAATGGTGACTTTGGGGGGTTCATGTCTTCCCGTTTCTCTCTGCTCCAAGTGTCTGGCCCCAGCTACTGCTGGAGGTGGGTCCTGCTGTCAGGACACCTGTGGGCTCCTCCAGGAATGGTTCCCTACACTGCTGAACCCTCTGGTTTTTGTCTTTTTGTTTGGCTTAGTGTGTTTGGGAAGGTAAAACTGCTGAGCTACAGAAGAGCAGTTTAGGGGGGCGGGCTGAAGGAACAGGAAGGTCTCCTCCAAGGATGGCTCCAGCACGAGTCCTGGCAACTGAAAATGGCCAGGGACCATCATCAGGGCCCCAAAAGTGCCTGTGTTTATTGGGAGCTTTGGAGAACACTGTTGTCCACATCCAAGCCCCCTGAGAAGGATGTTTTGTGGCTGCAGGACCCTCTAGGGAGAGGCCTCGGTTTGAAACAGTCCATGGTGGGAAGTTTGGGAGTTAACAGGCAGAGAGAGGATGAAAGCAGAGTTGGGAAAGCTCGATGCAGCCAGCGACCTCCTAACACAAGCTGCTTTGATGACCTGGCCCAGGTGCTTCCTTCCTGGAAACAACACAGCCCCTATTGTCTTCTGCAGGGCGAGCCACAAAGCTGGAATTGCTCTTAGGCTGAGCAGCGAGGACAGGTTCAAGTGGCTCCATCCTCCTGCTTTGTCCCCACTCCTCGTCCCTCGGGACCTAGCAAAGACATTTGTGTAGAAGACGTGTGCCAGAGCAGCGAGGGAAGTGAGCTGGAGTTTAGATTGCATTTATCTTGTTCGTGGGGGGCAGAGTGAAGCAGGCACTTGTAGCAGCTGGAGTTCCTTTGTGACTCCTGGACTGGTGGCTTCCAGCCTGGCTCTGGGCTCTTGGTGAAGGAAAAATTGTATCTACTGTAAAAGGTGAACGTGGAAGTCAAGCTCCGATGGCATTTAGGAGGGAAGATGTCAGGGCTCGCAGTGAAATGACACAGCTAAGGCTGAGCAGTTACCCTTACATAGGCCCGGTCATCCCCCCAGGTAGCCGGGGAAGGGCCTGCAGCAGTGGGTGCTTAATCCCAGCTCTTTCCAAGCCAGGGCAGTGCTGAGCTCCCAAGCATTCCCCAGTCCCTGGGTGGCTGTGCCATTCCACAGACACATGAATGACCAAACCACCCAAGGAACCAACAAAAACATCATTTTTTTTCCCTGCTGTTGCTTGATGCTGGGGTGGGGCTGTGAAATGAGGTGGCTGCAGAACAACCCCAAGCCCCCCAGCTGCAGCCATGTGCTGGGGATGGGGTCGGGTTTAATTCTTTCCAGCCCTGTTGTAGGCCACTGGATCAGGTCAGTGAGGACCAGAAGTGGGCTATGGGCTACAGGATGGGTGACACTGGGCAATAGCATCCCTTTCCGTGCTCCTAGAAGAAGCAGCATCCCAGCAGCTGGCACATCCCTGTTCCCACTGAGGGTCATGAGGTATCCTGGCGTTGACTGGTGGGATTCAGTGCGGCAAACCCCTCAGTGACAGCTCACAGAGGAGGACGAGGATGTGAATGGAACAAGGCAACAAAGCTGCTCCAAAAATCAAAGCGCGTTCCCCCTTTTTTTCCCCAGCAGAGATCCTGCATTCATTGATTGTTGACATGACATATGTGGGTTGGAGAAAGGCAGCAGCAGCTTCTGGCAGGGGAGGAAGGGGCTGGGGGGGCCGGAGGGGCTCTGCAAGCCGAGATGCAGATTACCAGGGGCAGCAAATAGCTTGCAGCTGCCTCCGCTCAACACGCTCTTTGTGGCGCTTGCAGCCACTCTTTGGACGCAGCTATTTTTAATTTCCCTAAGCGCGCACAAAGCAAAGGGGGTGGGCGATGCCGCCGGCGTCCCCCTTTCCTGCCCCCCGCTCCCACCCCTTTCCCAGCCAGCCCTGCGCTTCTCAGCTTCCTCCCACCCTCCGGGGAATGTGGGGAGCTGCACTCCCTCTTTTTCGGTTTTCTTTTTTTTTGGGTCCACACTGGGAGCCGGCCTTGGCTTCCCCCCCAACCCTGCACCAGTGTGTGCGGGGAGCTGGGAAAATGCAGAAATAAATAAATACGCAATTAGGCAGGCATCCAGCCATGGAGGGGGGCGTGCTGCAAAAAGAGACTCCGGCCAAATTTTGGAATGCCTGAGAAAGCGGCTGGAGCCGTGGGCGAGCACGGGGTTGTGGGCTTCCCACCGCCGCTCCCCTCCCGGCAGAGAAGGGGCGGCTGCGACCCCTGAGGAGGAGAAGGAGGAGGGAGGGTGGCAGCTCCCAGCCTTGCTCTTGGGGGGCTTTCCACCCACTGGCATCTCACTGAATCCAGCACAAGGCGTGTTTGTGCTGGAGCTGTGATGAGAGCAGGGGGTCTCAGCCCCTGGTGTGCTCTTGCCTTGGCTCAGGAGCGATTTTTCCACCGAAAGTCGAGGTGTGCCCTCTGTTCAAGCAGCAACACAGTTCGGGGTTAATAAATTACTTATTTGCAGCCCTTGTTTCTCTGTTAGGTAAGCATTGGTGAATATGATATTTCTGCTTTATCCCAGGCATGAATTATTCATCAGGTTTGGAGGCTGTAAAAGGGACGTCAGGTTAAAACTTGCGTGGAGACAGGCCGAGGTCTTCAGTGAGGTTTTGTAAACAGCTTTTCTCAGGGTTACCAAATGCAGGGTTTTTGCAGGAGTCTTCCCCCTTTTGTCTGTGCTGTTTTGAGGCGTTTCTGGTGAAAAATGAGAATTTCCTGGCAGGTTTGATTATTTTTCTTGCTCATTGAGTTATCGTGGGCTGCAAGATACAAAAGTAGGAAAAAAACCTGCTATCAAAATACTGTTCTTCCTTTATGCTGGACCAGGTAACAGCATGTGAATGTGCTCTTGGTAATACGTATTTTGTAAGACATTTTTATTTTGCCCTATTTCTTCAAAGCTACAGAGGAGGCTCTTCCCTGCAGTCACTGAAGTCTGACTGCAAGTAAGTAATGAGATAAAACAGCCAGACAGCCTTGCTGAAAGTTGAAATTACCATAGGTAAATCACGTGTGCGGCAACTTCGCTTACCCTTCACCTCCTTCCTGCAGGATCTGATCCAGGAGCTGGTTTGTGGGAGTGTGTTAACAGGCTTGTGCTCTGCCGCCCGCCGCAGGCAGCTCAGCTCCTCTTGTGCTGCTGCAGGAGAGCAGGTCCGGGGGCAGAGGTGCTGTGTGGGCGGCATGGGGCGTTCCAGGAGCTGGGGAAAGCTGGGAAGGTCCCACCTTCCATGGAGGTTTTTCCCTCCATGTTTTCCTGGCATGCACTCCACAGTCATGCCTCGTCTCTGCTGCCCTGGCACCCCTTGCCATGGCACTGCAGGGAGAAAATCCTTCCCTGTGAGGGTGGTGAGGCCCTGGCACAAGCTGCCCAGAGAAGCTGTGGCTGCCCCATCCCTGGAAGTGTCCAAGGCCAGGTTGGACGGGGCTTGGAGCACCCTGGGACAGTGGAAGGTGTTGCTGCCCATTGCAGGGGGTGGCACGGGATGGGCTTTAAGGTGCCTTCCAACCCAAACCGTTCTGGGATTATGTGACATGATCCTGGGGGTCTTGGCTTTTGCACTCCCCAAGCCTTGGGTGCTGTGGCTCCAGGTGCCGTAGCTGTGGCTCTCCATGATTTTGTGGCCAAACAGAGCCCTGGTAACCTCTAGTGAGGCCGTGGGCTGCTCTCCCACTGTGACCCATGGCTGTCACCACTCTCCTCCCAGTTCCCTCTGCTTTGGGTGACGGGTCCTTGGGCAGAGGAGACAGAGGGAGCAGGCACACAGGATCGTTTTAGAAGTGTGCAGGCAGCGTCCTGAGCTTGTACAGGATTTCCACCTGTTGCGATGGTGTGACTGGGGAGAAAAGGTGGGGTTTTGGAGCACACCCAGCCTTGGCCCTTTCCTCCACATTTCATCAGCCCTGTTGTGATGGCATTGATAAAGTCACAGGGATCACCAGGGTGCTGGGGAGCTACTGGGATATAATTAGGGTTTTGGTTCACTTTCCTGGCTGCTTTCCCATTAGGGGAGGGACAGCAGGGATTATGGATGGAGCAGATGTGTGGAGGGAGGAGACGTTTTGCTTGCATGGGTGGTTAATGCCATGTACAGGCCAGTGCTGGGGGGGTGAAGTCTGTCATCCCAGGCATGGGGGATGGAGAAACCTCTTGGGCTCATCTCCCTCACTTGCACTAGCCCCAGATTGCTCCTCTCTGCTGGGATTGCACAGCTGCTCCCAAAGGAGGGGTTGGGAGCAGCTGATGGCTGTGAACTCCCTCCTCTCCCTATTCGCCTCTACGGGAGCCAGATGTGAGCACCAGGTTTAGGGAGAAAATGCTGCTACGCTGGGAGAGTTCCAGCAGCCTCGTGTGTTATTCCTGAATTTTTTCTGGGCATTTAAAGCACTTTTTACCCCAGGTGCCGCCTGTCTGTGAACCTGGTGGTGCCTGCCTGGGCAGGACAGCTCTTTGCCATCAGTGTCAGTGCCTCCACCACATTGTGCCTGTGGCAGCAAAGCCCAGCTCAAGGTGCTGCTGGGTGGTCTCCTTGCCCCACAACAACCATATGAGCCTGTTGGGAACTTTTCTCCTTGGAACTGGCCAAAAAGCTCACATTTTGTGCCCTTTGGTGGGATGGCCAGTGGTCAAAGTTTGGAAAACCCTCTCCAGCCATCACCTCGGCTTTTGGTAAGGTCTGCAGGGTCCAAGCTTATCTGGAAGCTTCTGGAAGCAACGCAGAGTGGGTGTGGGGTTTTCTGCAGGGGTGTGGGGTGCAGGATGTGGCTGCTGCTTGGTTGGCCAAGCCAAGCCAACCTGTTTGGCTTGGGTTGGCCCTCACACCTCCAGCTGCAGACCCCCGAGCGCCCTGGGAGCCCGGCCTCCTGGTATTCCCAGCCCAGCAGGAAGCTCTGCAAAGCTCATAAGAGTGGCGCTGGGGAATAATGAGATTTCCAGACTAATTTGGCTGGATTCAAGAACTTCTGCTGAAGCATCAGCACCCGTGGGAGTTGCCCGAGCCTCCGGCGGATCTGGTGTTGCTGATCCCCAGGGTTGTCCTCTCCTCCTCTTCAGTCATTGAGCACCAGTGCAAGACTCTGTGTTGACAGTCCTGGGTATGAAGGTGGGAAACCCCACCACGGTGGCAGCAGGGCAGTGCAGGGCCTGAAATTAGCCAGAGCTCCAGATGATGGCTGTTGGAGGTGGCTCTTCTGGGCTGTGATGGTGCTCACGGCTTGGTCTGTCTTTGCTCTGATTCCTCTGCTCGGCTGCATTTGCAGGAGAGGTTGTGGGATGGCTGGGGACAAGGACACCTGTCCCTCCTTCCCCTCTAGGCTGGAAGGGAGATGGGTTTACTTGGTGGGAGGTACCAGGATTTGATTGATCTAATTTGCTGCTTTCCTTGGATGGCAGTTACCTTGTTCATGTTCCCTCACCCCCATGAAGCAGAAATCCAGGTCCAGCTGTGATGGAACAGGGCTGGCCAACATAGGTAGAGGTCATCCTGCCTCAATCCAAGCTTTCCTCTTCCTGAGCTGCGTCCAAAACTGGCATCACTGTGTGTATGGCCATCTCTGTGTGTGGGTGACCTTAGGGAGCTGTGCTTGCTGGTGTCTGGTGAAGCCCCTTGCTGCTGGGGAGGGCCGTGCGAGCCGGCGTGCACGGAGGTGGTGGTGAGCTCCTGCACATGTGTGCCTGGCACGCGGTGCAGGGACCACCTGGGACTCGTCTCCTACACCAAGGGGGTGGAGGATAAAGTTGACAGGGCCAATTTGGAACAGTGCGATTTAAGACTCAAGTATCAAGATGCAAATGAAGCCCATTTTTCCTTCCCACCCCCAAGTGACTGCGGTTCTCTCTTCCAGAAACTCCTGCCATGATCTCTGCACCGAGCTCTGGTCCCTCCATGGTCTTGCCGGGTTTTTGCCAGTGGGCTGATTATCATGACAACTTGCTGCAAGGCTGCAGATATTTGCTTGCCCTTTGGTTGTTGTGCCTATACATCAGGGAGCAGAGAAGATGCCACGCTGGCAGCTGTGAGCAGATGGGGTCGGATCTGTTATCATGTATTCCTCCCACCCCCGTCCTTAGAGGGGAGGAGGACATTTTGCATTTTAAATGCATCTAAATCACGTAGAGCAAGGGGAAGGAATAGCTATTGGGTTTGCAGGGCTGCGAGGTGGTGCCTTTGGCACTGCAGGGCTGGCAAGTGCCTGTGCATTGCTGGGCTTCTGCTTTGATCCCCAAAGAGTCGGGATAGGTTGAGCGGATGCTCCAAGCTCTTTGTGCAGCGTTTGGCTTTTGCTTTGGTCTGCCATCGGCCGGGATGGCAGCCTCTGGATTCCCCCATCCTGGTGGGACCTTGCTGTCCTTCCCATCATGGTACCAATGTTTTCTGCATCTCTCTTCCTCTCCAGTGGCGTTGGAAGTGGAATGTGCGTATCCATGGGTGCAAGCTTCCCTGAAAGGCTCCCTGAATTTGTCGATGCTGCCGAGGCCCTAGAGGGTCATACACCAGTGCTGAGGGAGGTTGAACCCACTTGGTGACCACCACTGGTTTGCTAACCCTCCCTGCCCAGCACGGGTGGTTGTGCCAGGACTGGATATGGCTGTTCCCACCATGCACAGACCCCTCGGAGGCCATTCAGCAGGAAAGAGGTTAACAGGAAGGAGGCAGGCTAGGCTCTGGCTGCCAACTCCGACCCTGCTTTGGAGTGGGGAGCAGCTGGGAGCTGCAAGAGCAGTGCGAAAATAGCCTTATAAGGCCAAGACACGCCGGCTCCAGCCTCCGCACAGTCCCGGCTGGGCTCGCTCCGCTCCGGCACCCGCTCGCCAGATGGGTGCCCGTGGGGACGGGGCTACAAAAGGGATGTGTGGCCCCAAACTTGCCGCCTGGGCTCCCCTGGGATGGGTGCTGCCCATGCCTGTGTGAGGTGGCACTGGATGGGAGAGGAGCCCGAGGGTGCTCCTGGCCAGTTCGCAGGCAGCTCCCGGCCTCGCTCAGTGTTTAGACTCGCTGTCTGTGGACATAAACACCGACTCTGCTTAAAAGTGGCCCCTGGCTGAACTCTCCTGCCCAGCCCCTACACTTCATCCCCTTCTCAAACTGCTCCCAGGGAAGAAAATTCCTTCCCGCTGGCAAAAGGGGAGCTGATGTTTTATGTCCTGGTGGAGGCTCGGGAGGGTGCTTCAGGGGCTGGCATGCAGGGACAGGTGTGTGTGGCACTTGCTAACCCATCCCACCTCCTTGGGCTGGGTGACCTGGGGCTGTGGAGAATTCCTTCAGCAAAACAAATCTCAGGAGCTGGCTGTCGGCACCTGTGATGCACAAGCCAGGGTCAACAGTGGGGAAATCTGTAGTGAGGCTGGGGGAAGTGGCATTTATGGCATTTATTCATCTGGGGGATGTTCTGCATTGCTGGCTGGATTACACCAGGGCAAGTGTCCTGTCCCCTCGTTGTGCTGGCACAGGTTTGTTGTCAGTACAGAGGCACACTAGCATGTGCTGAGGCCACATCTGCAGAGCACTGCTCGTGCCTCCATCTGTGAAAGGCATAATGGCTTCTGGCAGGCTGGTGAATCCAGGCAGTGGTGACATTTAGGGGCACCTTCCCCAGTTTCTTGCACAGGGGCACAAGGTGTGAGTACTGAAGTGCAGAGGACATGTGTTGCTTGATACTTCCCTGTGAATGAGGCACTTAAGGACATGGTTTAATGGTGAACACAATGGTGATACTGGGTTGGTGGTTGGACTGGATGATCTTAAAGGTCCTCTCCAACCTGTATGATTCTATGATTCCCCTGCCAGTGGTAAAAAGCTGTTTTTCCATTCCCTGGTGCATGGCCAGAGGTTTCTCAGCAGCTTTCACTGAGCAATAGATGGTAATACAGGAAGTTTGCAGGTGGGAAAGGTGTGCTCAGGTGGCCAAGAAAAGATACTCTCTTGCTTGGATGGCACAGGGAAAACAGAGCTGCCATGGGCATGTGGAAGCACAACCTTCTGCTGCCCTTTGATGGATGACTCCTCCAGTCCATCCTTCTGCAGAGCCTGCAGAGGTTGTTTTCAAGAGCCTTTGTCTAATTTAATAAATCCAGGATGCTCAGCCTGCCAGCTGATCTATAAGTGTAATAAAATCCGCCCACCGCAGCGGTCCAGCCCCGTTGTGGCCCTATCGATAGCCTCGTGCCTGGTGGCAGGAAGCCCAAAAGGCTCATTAAAGCCCTGCTGCTGTGCCAGCCGTGCTCGCCTGGCGCCTGGGCAGGTCGGGGCAGGCTGAGCCAGCCCTGTGTGTGCACAGAGCATCCCCAGCTGGGATTTGGGAGCTGCATCCCCAGCTGGGTTTTAGGAGATCATGCCTTGCATGGCTGAAAAGGGGTGACTCTACACCTGAAAAGGGATCCTTTGCAAACACCTGAAAAGTGGTAGCCAGGTGTGGGTCAGTCTCATCTCACAGCTAACAAGTGATAGGACACGAGGAAACAGCCTCAAGTTGCTCCAGAGGAGGTTTAGATTGGATATTAGGAGAAATTTCTTTACTGAAAGAGTGGTCAGGCATTGGAACAGGCTGCCCAGAAAAGTGGTGGAGTCACCATCCGTGGAAGTGATGTGGGAGAAAATCCCACACGTAGATGTGGTGCTTAGTTACATGGTTTAGTGGAGGACTTGGTAGTGCCCTGGGTTAATGGTTGGAGGTGTTTCTACGATTCTGTAACTTTTCAAGGAGTTGGTGCTTTCTTGATGGCCTCCAGGTGGGAATGGTGGATGTGCCTCTGGTTTGGGCTCCCAGTGCCGTGCTGGTGCTGGGAGCTGCATGTCCGAGCTGTGTCTGTGCCCTTGCCCAAGCCGTGGTTGTCTCTGTGTTGCCCTGATGTGCCCGTGACAATGGGACAGCAGGGTCTTGCTCCCTTCTCTTCGCATCCTGCCCAGAGCACCGTGGTCAGCTGAGCCCGGGCACTGGGATGGGGGAAGCTTTTAGCAAACACAGGAGCTGCCTTTGCAGAGCACTCGGGAGTGCTGCGAGTGAGCAGCGCTCGGCAGCCACCCTCATGAATATTTTAGCTGGGAGAATTAACATTTGTCAAGACACATTTATGGAGGCAGCGTGGATGTCTCTTCCCCAGGCGCCGCAGGCTCGCTACTGCTCGGGGCAGCGCTGGGAGCCAGGGCAGAGCCAGCCAGATCCTGGATCCTGAGCCCAGAGTGGGACAGCAGAGCTGTGATCTCCCCTGGGACAGCCAGGCCCTGGTGCCAAGGCAACCAGCCCGCCATGCAAGATAGACAAATGGTCGTGGGTTTTTTTTTTTTTTTCCCCTCCTGGTTCTTGGCAGAAAGTAAAATGTCCCTTTTGTTTGGTTTCCTCCTCCCCCTGCCCCATCGCCTTTCTTTAAAGGTTGTGTTCCAGATTTCATCAACCCACGTTGTGTAATAGCCCCGGAGAATGGATTGGGCACTGGCCATGTCCCATGGAGGCCGTGGCAGAGCCCCTCCTCAGGAGCTTGACCGTGGGGTTACCTGCTCCAAAACATCCTGTGTACAGCTCCTGAGCAAAGCTCCCTTGTATTTTGTATCAAGCTGCCATGATCCCCATGTGTTAGAAATGACAGGGAAGGTCCTTGGGAAAAAAATCAGAGATTTTTGAATCTAAATAATCCTGGTTTTTTACCTCAAATAATGCTGAGTTTCTACCTCAGCCCTGCAATGCCTTATGGAAATAAGGGACTTAGCAGATAAACCCTTTTGATTTATAGCATCAACTCCTGTACCTGGGAGTTCATCACCCGTGGAGCATCCAGCACTGTGCAGGAGGACGCAGTAATGCCCTGCTTGGGTTTTTTTCCTTCAAACTCCTAGGAGGTCCCTATTCTTTCTGTCCCTCCTTTGCACTGCCCAAGTGCTGCTGCTGAGCTCTGCATCCCAGGAACATCCATCCAAAGATCCCTGCATCTCATCCAGAGGCTGCTGGTATTGTTGATATGGAGAGCATGGCATGACTCACGCCCTGGGCACCCGGGGATGGAGAGGAGGAGGAGGAGGAGGAGGAGTAGAGCACTCTATAGGCTTTGTGTGTTATGGAGAGGGACGCTGTGAGCACGTGTGTGTGTCAACAGGGATCTGTCATTCCAGAGGGAAACAGCAACACAATTGTTTCTTGTCTCTGGTTCCTCTGCTGGTACGGGCATCGTGGAGAGCTGGAGCTGCTCCTGTGATGCAAGTGCTCCCTTTCCTGTGCTGGTGAGGGGCAGGGACTGGTCGAGTGACTGGGCTGGAGGCACCTGGTGGCACTGGTGGCCTCAAGGAGAGCCAGTGATGGTGGCCGTAATAGTGTCCTCTGCTTCCACAGAGGTGCACCCTGCTGCGCTTCCACTCCTATCCCCAGTTAAATGACACACCCAGCCACCAGATCCAGTTCTGGGATAGCTGTGGGCTCCATCCCGTTGGCAGCAGCATGGGAGATGGCAAAAGCAGGCCCAGCGCCTGGGGACGGGGCTGTCCCTGAGCTGGGGACTGGCAGCAGCCAGCAGCTGGAGCAGGAGCTGTGCCTGAGCATCCACTCCTGTCTTACCCAGACATGAAGCCACCCTGGGGCCTGAATCTGGGTTCAGCCTTGTATCAAAGCATCTGCTCTTTCCAGGGCTGGTTGAAATCCCAGACTTGTTTTTGGTGTCTCGCAACACCTCTCTGCTTCTGCATTTATTCACTCCCTTCCAACTGCTGGAGCCACAAAGTCCTCACCTGGCCAGGGACCAGCTTTGCTCATCCTCCTCCAAGATTCCCCAGCCTTGAGAAACCCCCCAGCCCAGAAACAGATGCTCAGAGATGGGGAGAAGGGGTCCAAGCCATCTCTTTTTCCTTGGTGGAGTTTGTGTGTGCACACACGCGTTTCCACCAGGCACCATTTGCATTTTGCTTGACTTCAAAGTGCCTGCGCTGCCTCCAAGGAAGGAAACAAATGGTGTAAAGGAATTTACATCCCAAGCGAGTGAGGCTGCTGGTCTGTCAGGTTTCATGTGCTGCCAAGGGGTGCGGGAGTGCAGGGGAGCTACTGTGGGATGGAGGGTTCATCCCTGGGGCCGCAGGTCATTCCCGGCTTCGCTCCCAGCCCTTTCCTGGTGTCTGGCTCGGAGGTGCGGTGGTGGATGGAGACCCATGCGTCAGGCTGTGCAAGATGCCAGCATTCACCCTTCACAAGGAGGGCTGAGTGGCAAAACCACTTTGCAGGGCCAGCCCGGCAGTGGGGGGGCCCCAAACTGGCTCCTCCGCTCCCGGCACGCTTTGGTCAGGGCTGGGTGTGAGCAGCAGGAGCAGCCGCCCTGAGCTGCCATGGGGTTGGAGGGCGTTGGTTCTTCCTCTCCTCCTGTGCCAGCTCCGTGCCGAATCCCTCGAGGGCCTTACAAGGAGTCAAAGGACCAAGTGGCCCAGGATCCCCCTGTGGGACCGGGGCTCTCTCCCTCCTCCTCACCCCCCGTCCTTGTTGGATTCCCTGGTTCAAAACTGCTCTGAGAGGGGAAGGAGGTTGGACCTGGACCTTAGAGTCCTGGAGGCCTTGGCTGTGCTGGAGGCCAGCAAGACAAAAACTTTTCTGAGACTCCACTTGGAACAGGAGAAAGTTTTTCCATTGGGTTTTTATAGCTCCCGGAAAGCAGGGTTTTATTTTTGTTGTCTAAGACAAAAAATCCTCTTAGGAGCTGACTACCCGCGGTGGTGCAGGGCGGGAGGCTGGGCATGCGCCATGCTGGGGGTCTGGGCTGGCCTTTGCTTTCCCTCCCTCCATCCTGGGGGGTCCCTGGATGCTGATTTCCACAAGGAAAAGAGGAGGGTTTGGTGTCCCTGATGTAATTCTGGTCCCGTCCATGTACCCAGTGCCACACAACCTGTGATGGCTCCTTGCCACCCCTGGGCTGTCACAGAACGCTCCCACCCAAGGACACGGCTCCAGGGAAAGCCCTTTTCCTGGGAAAAGGGGCTATTTCCCACTGCCTGCAGTTGGTAAAACTTGGAGCTTTGAGGAACTGAACTGAATTTTCTGGGTTTGTAGGCTGGGGCCATTGAGCTCTCCCCAGTCACCCTTTCTTTCCGTGGCACAGGCTGCTTTTGGAGGGCTTTTGCTGGCAGGGGAGCTGGTTTCTATGGTAAAAACCTTAACAGCATCTGCCAGAAATCTGTCTCCTTGTTGGCCCGGCCATCTGGAGGGCGCAAGGAGGCTTTGGCAGGGTGAGGAGGTGTCCACAGGCTGCTTTAGGTCCTCCTTTGGTGCCGTTGGCAGCTCAGAGGGATCTCTCCCTCAGTCATTTATGTCCCAGGTGCAGGTTTGCCCTGGGATGCTGGAAGGACCCCAGTGTCACTGAGCCTGGTGGGGACAGGCAGGCTGGGAGCCATGGAATCGCTCAGCGGGGAGGGCTGTGGGCACTGGGACGGGTGGATACACTGTAATCGGATGAGCCAGCGCTGCTCCAGATGGACCTGTCAGCTCTTGTCAGTGCTGACACCCCTCTGGGTGTCCCCCTGTGTCCCCTTGGGCCACAGGGGCCACCACCTGTCCCACTTCACCAGGTCTGCTTGGAGCAATGGGGCTGAGAGGCGACGCTGTTCACAAAACCCACCACGCAAGGTCCCTTCCATGCTGCAGTCCCCTCCTGGCAAACTCCATGGGTTTTTTTTTTAATTTTAATGGGGAAAACCTGGCACTTGTGTCTGTCTGTTTATCCCTGAGCCATCCTGTGCTGAGGGCAGTGGGACTTGCTGCTTTGCCATCCTCGTCCCCAGGTGCCACCCCACCAGCCCAGATGGTTTGCAGCTGCAAACCCAAAGCTGGCCACTCGGTGCCTTTCCTTGGTGTCCAGGTGCCACAGCAGGGCAGCCATCCTTCCCTGGATATTCGGCATAGGAGAAGCCTTACTGCCTTACTGGCAGCTGTGGGCAGACTGGTCTGGCAGGAGTTGTACCTGTTGGTCTGTGCCCCCAGATGTGTGGCACAGAGCTTTGCGGTGTGCTAGGCACAGCCCACCGATGAATCTGGGTGGTTGCGGGCAAAGCATCTTGGTGTGTAGGATCCTGGTGTCCTCCAGGAGAGGTTTTAGGGCTCAGCTCTGCACTTCTCTGCTCTTCTCTCCTTAAAGTTGCTCCTTTCTCCTTTCCCTCGCAGCCGACCACCCTCCCGCAGGGCACCATCAACATGAACCAGTGCACAGATGTGGTGGATGGGGAGAGCCGGACAGGGCAGAAATTCTCCTTGTGCATCCTGACACCGGAGAAGGAGCATTTCATCCGGGCCGAGAACAAGGAGATCATCAGTGGGTGAGTGCAGATCTGGGGCTGAGCCACTCCCAGGCTCTTCGATTAGCCAGGAGGAAGAGGAGGGTGCCCAAGGCTGGGTGCTATGGCTGTGCATACCCAGGCTGATTCTGGGTGCTGAGTGCCACAGTTGTTTTAGGGATCCCATCAGGTCCCCAGCCCACTGGCACAGGTCCTGTCCCCACACCAGTGGTAGGTCCCATAATTCTGGGGCTGGCATGTCCGACCCTGAGTGCCGTACAGCCTCTGGTCCTCATCCATCCCTGAGCAGACGTGGAATCCTGGGGTGGATGCTCGCCACCTCTCTGGTCCCAGGGGAGCATCTGACCTCCAAGGATGATGAAAATATCACAGGAATGCAGTGCTCAGTGACACTGAAGATTAGACTGCTAAAACGAGCAAATCGGGGTAAATTTCCCAGCTCCAGGTGTTGGATGGTGACCTAGAAATATCCTGGTCCATCACTCACATGCCAGCTGGGATTGAAGCCGGCACTGATGAAGTTGCAGAGCCCTGGGAGAGCCGAGCTGCCAGCACGCAGTGACAGAGTGTGGCCGTGCTGCTGCTCACCTGAGAGCCTTTCCCACATGGAGTGCCTGGAGCTTGCTGCCTCCTTCCCAGAATTTGTTGACGTTTGAAACTCGAGCAGGAAGCTGAAGGGATGAGCACTTGCTCTTTCCCACTGTTCCTGAGGCACGGCATCTCCCACCTCCTCCAGCCCTGACAGCAGCAGAGTCAGCACTTTCTGCTGAGATTTCTATTTCCAAGCCTTATCTTCAGTTGTGACTCCCCTCGTTTTGGAAATACTGGTTGAAATAGACATTTTTCTACCAAGAGCTTGGAATTTTGACTAGATAAGTGTTTTTCCATGCACTGAAATTTCCCTGCCCTACTGAGACAAGTGAGCACAGGTGAACTTTGGGTTGGCAAACCTGTCCCCCCAGCCCCATCCACAGCAGCGTGTCGCAGTGGCTGTGGAGCCGGGATGCAGAGCCATGTGGGAATCACAGCAGAGGGGAGCCAGCTCCTCTCCTCCCTGGCAGGAGCAGTGACTGTGCCCCAAATCGTGGTCAGCCCCCATGTCCTGCTCTGTCCACCCTCTCTCCACACTCCAGTTCCCAGCTCAGCCTTTGTTGCTGGCCCTGCCTGCTGTGGGAGGGAGAGGCATTGCGGAGCGAGGTGGGGCTGATTTATTGCTCATCGGCCCAGCGATGGGTTTTGAAGCAGTGCGTTTGCTCCTGACTGCAGGCATTAATCATCCCCGAGCAGTCCCGCTCTGGGGCCGAGCCAGGCTGGTTTCGTTTGCAGTTGCAGCACGACAGGAAGATTTCCTTGGCTGGGGGAGAATTTGTTTTACGTTCATTCTGTGCTTCTGGCATTTATTGCTTAACCAAACCCCACTTGATGTGGTCATCTCCAAACACTTTACAGCAGCAGTGTGCAAAGTGCGGGGAGGAAAGGGGAGCAAGGACGTTTGAAGCAGGAACGTTTCCCAGTGGTCCAGGGATCCCTGTGGAGTTCTCAGAGATGCGGGGGCAGGTTGTCAGGCCACGGTGGGAGGACACAGAACTTCTCAATGCCGAGATCACGCTGCTCTTCCTTGGACAAAAGCGCTTTGTCTGCAGTGTGCGGGTGTTGGCATCGCTCAAGGGGGACGGTCCTGCCAGAGGCTCTGTCCCTCTTCGCTGTCTTTCAGGATCCTTGAATCCCTGCCCCATGTCAGCCTTGGCCATGGCTTCACTTTAGCAGAGAGCAGGATTTGAGCCAAAAAAACCTGGGGCCATCCCTCTTCTCCTGCCTTATTTTCCCCCCAGGAGCTGGGTGGGATGGTTTCTGGGTATAATTCACCAAGCTGGTCCTGACCAGGTCAGTGTCATTCCTGTCCCTGGTGCACAGATCTCACCTTCTGCTTTCTCTGCCTGCAGGTGGCTGGAGATGCTGATTGTCTATCCCAGGACAAACAAGCAGAATCAGAAGAAGAAGAGGAAGGTAGAGCCCCCAACTCCCCAGGTAACCCGGGGGGACACACACACTGTCATCCAGTCCCTTGCCTCCTTCTCTGCCATGGCTTTGCTTTGCTCCCTGGAGAGATTCCCCCAAACCATCAGGATCACCAGCCCTCTGATGCTGCCTGTGTGGAGGGTGAGAGCTGGGGCAAACCAGGGCAGCAGATCGACGCAAATTAATTTCTGGTCATCACTTCCAGGGTCACACACTCCTGCTTTCCTGGCTGCTTTGGGGCCGTGTTTTGCCCCTTGGGTGCTGTTTTGTGGTGCCACCCCTGCACACAGTCCTGGGAGGGGCCACAAAGCCACATGGAGGACGAGGGAGAGGTGCTGTTCATGGGCCATTTCATCAGAAACAGGATGAAATTCCATCAGGCTCCAGTTACTCCCTTGGAGATGACCCCAGAGATAATGGGAATGAAAGGAAAATACTAAAGGCCAGGGCCAGGCTGGGAGCTCCGGGGGCCGGAGCTGGGCTCTCCAGGGACCCGGCAGTGGCTTCGTGCTCACTTTGACTATAAATGGTAAAAAGTGGGGCTGGCCGTGACTCACTCGTTCCTGCCTGGCTCCCACGTGGCCGGAATGGGGGAGAATCCCACAGTTGGGGAACATGACCCCAAGGCCACCCTGGTCCCTCGCTGCAGCTGAGAACAGCCGTCCCTGAGGCTGCCTGACCTCCGGGCGTGTGTCCCACAGGAGACTGGCTGGGAGGGCTCCTCTGGCCCTGCTGGGGGACCAAAACCAGCATCAGGGCTCCCCTGAACCTTGGTTTTCAGGTCCTCTTTGATGAAGTTCCAAGGGTGGCCCTGGTGTAAAGTGGGCCATGGATAGGTTTTGAAGTGTTTGAATAAGTTTTCATCACTCCACTGGATAAAGATGTTCTGGGCAATGGGAAAAAAATTAGTGGGGAGAGGATCCTTTTTTGAGCACCAAACTGTGAGTCTGAGCCACCCTTTGCCGAGGTCTGGGGTCCTCACAGCCTGAGCAACCCCTCAAGTGCTGGCTCTGGTGATGCTCCAGGGAACATGCCTCCTTCCTCTGTGTTACAAGTTGTCAATCCTCAATTCCCAGGAAGAGGACTGTTGCATTTGGGGCACCCCAGGGAGTGGATGCAGCAGGGCAGGGATGCTCACTCTGGCTGGGGTGCAGCACTAAACCCAGGCTGAGTTCGGGAGGGGGATGAGCTGGAGACGAGAAGAGGCGCAGAGCCAGAAAAACATCATTCTGGGTTACATTTCGTCACCATGGCAACTTCTTGGAAACTGTACAGAATCTGAGCTCCTGAGCACCAAATAAGGGAAGCGGCTGTGGGAAGGATGCCGGCTCCCTGTGTGCAGATGGGCTCCCCAGGTGCTTGGGGATGGGGAACATGGACCCTTGTGGCACATTGTCCCCTTATCTTGGGACAGACCACCCTGTCTTGCTTGCTACCCTCCTTCTCCTCTTTCCATCCCATGGCTTCCAGCCCCATAGTGCCGGAAAAAGGCTCAAATTCACTTTGCAAAGCCAACCTGCATGTGGGAACTGCTGCTGGATGGATGCTGTGCTGTTGTCAGGCACTTAGGAGCAACCTACAAAGGCAGAAGCAGCATCTTTCCTCTGCCTCCCAAATCCTGCTGATGCAGGTGGCTGGTCCAGGGAAGGAAAGAGGATGCTGAGGAGAAAATCAGCCCGCAGTTTTCCTCTGTGAAATGGCCTCTCTCTGAAGTTGGCTGCTATTCAGCTTGCTCTCCATGTGCTGGTGGAGAAAGCTCTCACTCTTCTTAAAGATGGCCACACACTAATCAGGCAGTAGATCATAACTTAGTGCTGCTTAGGGAGGGCTGGACACCTTTGTGATATAAAAGAAGAATTTTATATTCTTCCTTTTTCTCACTCCCACATAGTTTTTGCTTGTCTGTGGTAGAGCAGAGCTTGGTTACAGCTGGATGCTCTTGGAGCATCAAGGTCATTTCCAACTCCCCCCATCATTTTGCATCATCTGTCTGCAAAATCACCAGGGTGGTAGCAATGCAGGGAATATCATTCCTGCTGCAGATTTTGGACCGGGAGTGTTAGGTGTTTTCACTTTGCTTTGCAAGTAGGTTGCAGTTTTAGGGGGAAAAATGCGGGTTTCTCTTGCAGCTTTTGCCGTGCTCTGGCAGAGAGGTGCAGGCAGCAGGAGAGACTGGAATGTCTGCGCCTGCCTGCTGCCCATGGGAACTCGAGGCAGGCTTTGGGGCTGAAATGTGGGATTTGAGGCTCTGCCCTGTGTTTGCACAGGGGTGTGGCAGGCTCAGGTAGCAGAGCATGCCCAGACACACCTCGTGCAACCGGAGGCCGGTTTTGCCGATTTTGGTGCATTCTGCCTTTTGGAGTTGTTCATACCCCTGAGCAGCAGAGAGTTAATGTCTCTGCTCCCTCTCAGACTTCTTTTTGGCTCACTTCTCTGCCTAATTAAATACATATCTACAAATAATTACGTGGGGGTGTGTGTAAGAGATATATAAAGATATATATCCTGAGCTGGTGATTAGCTTTGGGCTTGGATCAATGAAAGATAGTGCTTGGTGGACCTTGGAGATTGGCCTGATCCTGTGCTTAAGCAGGGTCCCCTTGAGCAGATGCCCATGAACTCTGGATCATTTACCTCCAACACTGCATTCCTTTAGTGTGAAATTTCCCAAGGGGATTTTTTTTTAATTGAGGTCATTTGCTGCTTGTCATGTCTGTGCACGGAGCCAGGACACACTCCCTGGGAGATCCCTGGTGGCTCCAGCACAGCCCTACAAATGCCAATGGAGGTGCAGGGCTAAAACCCACTTGATGTGGGAGGAGGGGATGGAGAGGATGCTCTTTGCAGCCCTTGTTCCCAGCTTTCAGTTGCCAGTTTGTGCACTCCTGTATTCCGCCCTGCTCCATGGAAAGGGAACAAGCAGCTGGAAGACTTCCCACAATCCGAAGGGGAGTTAGTTGTCACTGATTTATTGGTGGCTTTAAGAAAAATAATCTGTGAATGCAGAAGCTTAGTACGACAACAGCAAAACATCTGCTAATGAACAAAGCCAAGGAAGGAGTTGGAAAAGCTGCTGCCTCTTCTAGGTCACACTCTGAACCTGGGCTGGCTGGGTTGTGGCCACCAAAGTGGCATCATCCATCATCTGATGGACTCCAGAGCTCCTTGTTAGCAGAGAAGCACTAAAGATGATGGGGAAAGTTTTAAAAAAGTGTAAAGCACTGACACATGTCACTGTCCCATCCCTATCCCATTGTGATGTGTCATTGGCAGCACCAGTGTGGAACTCAGACCTCGGGGCCAAGCCCTTGGGGACCCTGAGTGTGGAGTTGGGGCAAAGTCTTTAACTTCCCGTGTCTCTTGGGTTTTTTTAGGAGCCTGGTCCTGCTAAGATGGCTGTGACCAGCAGCAACATTCCCAGTGCTGAGAAGGTCCCTGCCACCAAGTCCACGCTCTGGCAGGAAGAAATGAGGGGCAAAGACCAAGCAGATGGGGGCATTGGCCCAGCCCAGAGCCCCATGCAAGGCCAGGCTGGGGCTGCCAGCTCCATGAAGGATCCTGTGCTGGACAGCAAGGAAGGTGAGGGATGGGGATGCCAGCACTGGTGTAACACTCTGATGGTCGTGCCGTTGTTTTCCCTGGAACAATGGGGGCTGGGGCAGGTCACAGTGCTGGGGATATTTCCCTTATCTTCCCACTCAGATGGGGAATGTTTTCTGCAGTGAGGTGTCCATTGCCTTGCATTCATGGAGCTGTGGTTGCTGCTGGGCTGGGAAGGACAGGGATGGAAATGGATGCAGAGCAGTGACTGCAGCTGCCCATTTCTTGGTTTGAAAGTTCAGATCTTTCACCTATACAAATCTGACCCAAAGGTTGGATCAGCATCCCCAGTTGCCTGCAGACTATTCCACATCTCCGTGGGCATTTGGACTTCCACAGGGTGGAAAAGCCAAGGGTGCAGGAGGTAGCACAGCACGAGGCTGGTGCCCAGACCAACTTTGCTCTCATACCTGCCCCTGTCCTGGGTGGAAAAAGGGTGTTTCTTCCTTAAAAGCAGAACTTGGACTTGAAACCAAGCACGGTGACTTCTCTGTCCCTTAGAGGAGAGCTCCATGAACGGAGACCGGATAGACTGCGGGCGGAAGACGCGTGTCGAGAGCGGGTACTTCTCCTTGGAGAAGACCAAACAAGACTCGAAGCTGGAAGAGCAGCAACTGCCGCCCCCGCCAAGCCCACCCAGCCCCAGCACCCCGAACAACAGGTACAGTTATCCCAAATCGCCCTCACAGGAGCATGCCCAGCCCTTTCCTTCCCCAGGTATCCGATCAGGCGACCGAATGATTCACAGCTTCTCTCTGAACTCCTTGGACTCGAAGAGCAGTTGCCCCATGCACAAGGACTCCAGCAACAGAGATGTAGCAAGGGGAGCTGAAAAATCGGGGCGTCCCCTTTCTTTTAAAGCCAGCCGGCAGTACACCACCCTGGCCGACGTTCCCAAGGCCATTAGGATCAGTAATCGTGAGGCCTTCCAGGTGGAGAGGAAGCGGCTAGAGCGGAGAACCCGGGCTCGTAGCCCTGGGAGAGAAGAAGTGGCCCGGCTCTTTGGGAATGAGAGAAGGTAAGGGATGAGTGGCTCATCTCCTCATATGCTTCCAGCAGCAGTGAGGTTGCGTCCCCAGCGCAGCCTGGATGGAGCAGGTGGAGTTTGGTGGGTGGAGCCTCTTTGTTTTTCAGTGCTCCTGGGTTTAAGGGTGCCCATCCATGCTGACCAGGTGGTGGGATGTCTTTAATAGTGGTAGTGGGCAAGTGTCACCTTGCCTGGCTGCTCTGGGGATATAGAATGATTTGGGTTGGAAGGGACTTTAAAGTTCATCCAGTTCCATCCTCTGCCATGGGCAGGGACACCTTCCACTAGACCAGGTTGCTCCAAGCCCTGTCCAGCCTGGCCTTGGACACTTCCGGAGATGGGGCAGCCACAGCTTCTCTGGGCAACCTGTGCCAGTGCCTCGCCATCCTCACAGGGAAGAATTTCTTCCTGCTATCTAATCTAACCCTACCCTGGTGTTGGGTGGTGGTGGTGGATGCACACACTGCTATCAAGCCCACCCTGCCGGCCCCTCCCAGAGCGGCACACGCTGGCAGCCGGCACCATTAATTAGGTTAGCTCTCCTAATGGCGTTAGTGCCAGGTGCCTTACGCAACTGCCTAATGAGCTGAGAGAGGTTTCAAAATGTCACGGCATTAATCTGGGAGAGGAGGGAGGGGCGGATGCAATGCCAAGGCAGGGCTCAGTGGGCTGCAAAACAGCTTAGCGTGGAGGACGGGGAGGGTGTCCGCAGCGCGCGCCGGGTGCGCTCTGGGCGAGGCCAAGGACGGGCTCCGCTTGCCCTGGGAGAGACACATTTGTGCAGTGAGGGCAGTGGAGCAAACTGGGAGACAGGCCCTGGGCGAGAGGGCCGCCTGCCAGTCTGATTTTCCTGCCCTGGTTCTCCTCCGGGCATGTTCTCTCTCGCACAGTTTCAGTAGGAGCTTCTCCTCTGTTTCTTCCCAGCCCCTAAAGGACTGTTTTCCAGACTGGCTTCCGGGAGCTGGGAGCAGGTCTGGGATATGCAGCACAGCCTTGTGCTGGGGCCATCAGTTGGCAGGAGGATCCCAAACCTGGCCCAGAGTGTGTGCAGGCAGTGCTGGACTGGAAATAAATGAGGAGAGCTTGGGTTTGGTTTTGTCTGCCTTGGGAATTGGCTTTTGCCCAGGATGGAGGAGGGGGGATACCACCTTGGCCACTCTAGCTGGAGACAGGGCTGAGGAAAAGGCTGGTGGCTCTGGTTTTCAGGCTGAGGTGGGTGCTGCCTGTGGGTGACCTCGTGTCCCTGCTGTGTTCGCTTGCACAGGATGCCTTGGCCAGTGCCTGTCCCCAGTATGACAGGACAGTGCATTCCTCCAGTGCCAACAGTCCCTTGCTCCAGCCCTGGGGTATCCTGCAGCACTGGGATCATCCTACATGAAGCTGGAGAGCAGATTTATAACAGATAACAGGGCCTGGGAGAGGACATTTCTGCCAGAGTCTGTCCTTTTTTAATGTCAGCCCCCCTCACTGCCTGCTGGTGGGTGCCTTTTCCCAGGGAAAGTCTGTTTTTCCCAGCCTAGTTCGGGCTGTTAACAATTTTTTTTGCTTTATCAGTATTGGCAGCAACTCCCCTGTATCAGCCCAGGGCTTTTGTCAGAGCAGAATGAGTGTAGGGAGAGGAGCAGGAGCTGCACCAGGCGCTGAGGTCTTGCTGCCCACAGGGCTGACCCTGGTCCAGCTTTTGGAAGGGGGGTGATGGCAGAGAGTAGGGGGAGGGGTCCCCACCTGCCAGAGGGTTTGGCCATGGATCACAGCCCACAGTGCTGGAAGAATGTGCCATGGGTAGGGATGGCTCAGTGGGTGTTTAGGGATGGGCACGTTTGTTTTCTCCTCCGGTTACCTGGGAATTGGCCGGTGCAGGTGGTGTGGGTGGAGAGTCCGAGTGTCCTGGAGCTGGGACAGCCATGTTGGAGCTCAGTGGACTCAACAGGGCACAGAGACACTGTCCAGCATTGCACCAGAGAATTAACATTCCCCACACCCTGCTCAGCTTGGCTTGGCTGCTTTTTAAACTTGAGTTTACTTAGTCCACATATCCCTCTCATTTTTCTCCTCCGAGCTCAGACTGTGCTGTTTGAGGCTGGGCAGATACAATAACTCACTTCCATGCTGTGAGGTTGGCTTTTTCCCCCTGGTTTAACACCATTTGTAATAATCCTTCTCAGTAACCCACTAACATGTCTGGGAACACTTGTCCCATGCCAACCCCACAGGCACCAGCCGGGCATCGTGCAGATCTGCCTTTCAGTGCAGCCACATGAACTCAATCAGATTCTCTTGGTATTTTCAGCTCGTCCTCCTATTTTTTTGTGTAAATCAGTGAGAGTGTCAGAGCTGTGGATGGCAAAGAATTATTTTAGGTACCCAGTGCTGCATCCTGGGTGCCACACCTGTAGGCTTAGCTCCGGATAAAGCAGTTTGTCGAGCCCTCTTGTCCTGTCCTTAGCGTGAGAAATATTACATGATTTAAGTCCAGGAATTTTCTGTGTTGACCATTTATACCTGATGCTGCCTCCACGCCCCATGCAGACGTCTGAGCTCGCAGCCACTCAGAACCAGGAATCAGGAAACAGGAGATAATCTCCACGATTTTGGCGGAGCGGCAGAGTGCGAGTTCCCTCTGCTGGCACGTGGCAGGACGGGGCTGCGGCGCTCACCAGGATGTCCCACTGGGCTGGGGGCAGGGATTGAGGCCAGAGAGGTTGAGCCATCTCCAGTCTCCCCTCTCAGACCCATCCCTAGGGCAGAAGGGCAGGGGCAGCTCTTTGGAAACCCCATGGATGAATCTCGAAGTGTTGCACACAAAATCACAGCTGAAAAGAGCTGCAGGAATGTCCTTAGACAGCAGGCCCCATGTCCCTGAGGGACTCTGCAGCTGCAGGGATAAATCCCTGCACATCTCAGGATTTCTGTTTGACAAACTTGGCTTTTTGTGCACCATTCCAGGGGTGCAGCCTGTAAAACCACAGCTTTCCCAGTTGACCCCATGTTCTTCTCACACTGGCAAGAGTTCACTGTGGTGTCAGCCAGATCTCCTGTAGAAGTCTGGTCAGGGGCTGAGGTGTATTTCTAGCATCAATTAATAGCAGAACTGCTTGAAATTGCTTAAAAGACTTTTCTCGCTCAAATTCCTTCTCTGGAGTTTCTTGAGGTGTAAAGCTCTGCTCTGAATTCTGCTTCTCGCTATACAGAGGAGCGCCTGCTCTCCCAAATACAGGTTTTTTCCTTGTAAAACTATCCTCATCATTCTTGTGGACCTCTTGGGAAATTCCTCTTCCTTTTCCTGACACTCACTATCTTTCTTGATGCTAAATAATGAATGAATCCAATAAAAACAGAGCCCTATCTTCCAATCAAAGAAAATCACTTTAATGACAGCTCGTGCTGGTCTTTTGAGCTTTTCTTCCCACTGCACACCCCCTCCACTAACAGCTGAGATCTGCAGCCCGGGTTTGGTGGCCTGGAGAAGATTAACAGCCTGCATGGCCTAGGAATTCCTTGGGATGAGCTTTTGTAGTTGAAAAGCACTAAATGGCACTGCAGCTTTTAAAAAGCTTCTTCATACCTGTCCCAGCCTTGTTTTGTCCACACAGAGCTGCTGTGTGGAGGGAGCAGCTCTATCCAACACATGTGGAGGGGAGGAGAGCCCTTCCCTCCCCATCCCTCCAGGATCTCTGGCAGTAACCTCTCTGAAATGTTGATCTAATGGGAAAAAAAAGATTCTTTCCTATAATCCAGATGATATTAACCCTTGGGGCTGTGATTTGGTTGCAGTGATTGATTTTTCTCCTCCCTTTTTTGATGACGAATGACTGGAATGATTTTGATTTTGTTTTGTATGTAGATGCAGATATATAATTTCCTCTTCTGTTCATTCATTTTCCAGCCTTGTTTTCTTCCAGGTCTTGTTGCTCTCCACCTTCTCCTGCTGTGTTGCTGTGTGACGTGTCCACCTTTACTTCGCCTGCTTCGCTACCATCTCATCTCAATCTCAAGCCGTAGAACAACCTGGTGGTGCAGCCCCTTTCATGAGAAATCAACCTGCTTTTGATTTTGTTTTTATGGTTTTTTTGGTTGGGTTTTTGTTCTTTTTTTTTTCTCTTGATTTGTTTTTCTTCAGACCTTCACCTAATAGGGCATAGACAATGTTAATTCGTGGACCTTTTCCTCCCTCCTGAACTGAGACTCAGAGAAGGCTGGGCCAGTATAAAAAGGGTTAAAAAAATGTGACTCCAAAACAATTCCCTGTCTGTCAGTGAACACAGATCATGGATTTATGCTCCACAGCGTGGCTTATGCCGGGCATCTCATGAACAGAACATCCCAGGGAAACTGGGAGCTCTGCACGAGCCTGGGATCTGCCCACTCCCAGTTTGCAAACTGGGAGGCAGGAGGGGCTGAACAGATGTCCCCTAAAAGCATCAAGAATCTTTAAATTTACAAAGCAAAGTCTTCCTCACCAATTTTGTCCTTTCCTCTTTGGTTGTGTCCTGGCAGCCTGGCTCTGAGCAGCAGTGGGGGGCCCCAGCCCCACAGGGGGTGGGATGTGCTCAGACTCGTTGTCTCATTTATGGAATTTGGTGCAAATATTGGTTGAAAACTGAGTATCTCATGGTTTTTGAACCCTTAACCTGCTGTTCCTCTTTGTGGGAAGTGTTAAAAGTGATTTTATTTTGGATGATCTGTTCCCCCTCATGTGGTTGCCATTGTGATTTTCATGCACATCAGAGGCTCACACAGGGCAAGCAGTCCCAAGTTTAGATGTGGCACACGTGGGTCCAAATTTTGTGTCAAGAAACCACCTGGACAGAGCTTTTCTGGGGAGGTTTGAAATGGAACTTTAAGCCTCACAGCTTGGATCACAGCTGGTGTGTGCTGGTGGCGGGTTATTGCTTTATATTCCCAGGTTGTGATTAAAGACATGAGACTGATACTTGCCTGAACCCCCAGGAATGCAAACTTAGACACCAGCAGGTTCTTTGGAAATTCCTCTCCCGTGGGTCAGCGAGGAGCTTCTCATGCTGAAACAGCATTTCTAATTCCACCTGTTTGCTCGTCCTTAGGAGAATCCCATTTGGTTTTGATCTAGAGTTGGCTCCTTCTCCATCCACATCTCTTCATAGTTCTCCATCCTCAGGGACACAAGTGCCACAGTGCAGCGGGCCACCAAGGCAGTGTCTGAGAGCCCAGGTTGTGCCCCCTGATGTCCAGACTGGATTTTCAGCCCAGTTAAGAGGAGAGAAAGGCCTCAGGTTCTTCAGGAAGTGCCCTGCCATAGCACAGGGTGCTCCTCATCTCCTCACGCCCCTTCAGCTGGTGCATCCTGTGAGCCAGAACCGTGGTCTGGGGGCACCTATGGACACCCCTTACTCCATGCAGTCCTGTGGCTGTTCCCTGTGTGGGGCTGAGTTTTCAGAGGGTTCCTGTTGCAGTGAACACACTGAGGGACCCAGAGCCACCCGTTACCTCTGCACCCCAGCTTGGTCTGACATGTCCATGCTCTGGGATTTGAGGGGCCATTGAGAGCCCCAGTGCTAGAGGCTAGAGGAAAAGCTTAAGCCAAAGCTCCCTGCTTCCCAAGGGTCTGTAAAATTCACGAATAAAAAATGATTGCTGGTTTTCTGAGGGGTTTCTAGTTACTGAAGAAGATGCTACATGCAGAGGTGAATAATGAGAGGTTTTTCCCCATTTTGTGGCTAAAATGATGTCAGATCAGGGTTTTTACCCTGGATTTGGCCATGCTGGAGCGCACAGAGAAGCAGGGACCAAAAGCCAGGTGTGCATGAACTCTGGGTTGAGTAATTCTGCAGCCTTAAACGTGTGGGGTTTTACAGCTCCGCACAGTTCCTGCTCTTGTGTTTAAACCACCTCTGGTTTCCCTTTTGTCTCTGTTTTCCAGGAGATCCCAGGTAATTGAGAAATTTGAGGCACTAGATATTGAGAACGCAGAGCACATGGAGACGAACGTGTCGGGAGGCGCTGCCCTTTCTAGCGAGACGCGGCAGGGCAGGAGCGAGAAGAGGGTTTTCCCACGGAAACGGGTAAGGTGCTCAGCCAAGGTCTCCTGGAAGATGAAACCTGGGATCCTGCAGCCCAGGGTAGAGGGTTTAGCTACAGGGTTTGTCCCTGGATGTGGATCTGGAGTCACAGGCAGCTCCTGCAGGAGCTGAGCTGTTGTGTGTGCCCTGTGCAAATTTTCCTGCTCTGCTCCTTTGGTCCAGGTGTAGATCAGAGTGGAAAATAAGGCTGTCTCTTCTCCTTTCTCCAAAATACAATGGGAAACTTCAGATCTGGCATGGCAGGACACATCAGGATAGGGTGAAGTAACAAAAGAAACAGGTTTGAGAGTCCCAGATATGCTTGGATATAATGGGAACAAATTAATGCCTGAAAGGACAAAAAAATGTATTGCCAAGGAAATGACACTTGTTCTGAGCCTGAGATGCCCCTTAAATAAAGCAGATTTTTATGCCATGAGCCAAGAGAGCAGGACTCTGTCCTAGTTCCTGCACTGATCTGGGCTAATGCTGTTCACACAGGACTTCACTTGTGAAGGAGCAGCTGTGGGCTCCATCCTGGACGTGTCTGCATCACCTCTGTCCCCACACCGCCGGGCAAAGTCACTGGACAGAAGGTCCACAGAGTCCTCTATGACGGTGAGCCAGCAGGGCCATGTCCTCTGCCTTGGGGGAGGATGTGAGAGGCCCTTCTCAGCGGGTCCCACAGAAACTGGGCTGTTGCTGCTTTCCTCACAGCCAGCATGCAGGATATGGGATACACTCAGATCTGGAGTAGGTTCAGGGACCTGAATCAGATGTGACCAATCCTGAAAGTCTCAGGGACTCAGCTGGAGAAGGACCACACCTTTTGCCTGCTGCAGAAATTAAAACTCAGAGTCTTGTGAGGAGCACTTTTCCTTCAAGTACAGCAGCAGCTTGGGAAGCAAACCCCATTTTGCTGGTTATTTTCCCCTGGAGTATCCCATTTCTGTGATGCTTTGTGTGACGTGTTAGACACTCACGCTGTAGGTCACCCTAGAAGTGCTGGAGTCACCTCACCTGGCCAGAACTCCTCTTTGCCCCATGGTGTCCCCCAGCAGAGGCTGCAGCAGGGCATTTGCAACTCAGCAGAGGGTCAGTCCAGTTTCTGGACTGGGACTGGCCGCTGTGTCATGACTGAGGTATTTTCATAGGATCGCAGAATCCCAGAATGGTTTGGGATGGAAGAGACCTTAAAGGTCATCTTGTTCCAACTCTCCTGCTAGGGGCAGGGACGCTGTCCACTAGACCAGGCTGAGCAAACACATGTCCCAGTTTTCTAATGCCATTTCCTTGATGTTTATGCAGTTGGAAGTGGTTGAGTGGGATGAAGACTGCAAGGAAGGGCTGAACCTTCCCTCCTGAGCTTTCCTCCGTTTGCATATTTCAAATGCTCACCAGACCTGGAGGCAAACAGTACAGAACAAACACAAAGTGCTCTCCTCTCCCTCACCACCCTTCTGTAGGGACAAAATAAATACACTTGCTAATCTCTCAAACAGATTACAGAGCTACTGTAAATACAAGTTGCATTTTTTGCGGATGGGCAGCTTCTGTTCAAGGACTTATCAGAAAAATGCAGTAGCTTGGTGTTTCAGGAGCTTTTCCTGTAGACTTGTACAGCCACAAGAGTGATTTTTAAATTCTTGGTGTGAATAAAAAGTACAGAAAGTGCATATGAAGTGGCAATGCACATTATCTAGTGAAGGGAAGAAAGTCATGGAAGTTTGGATTAGATATTAGGAAGAAATTCTTCCCTGTGAGGGTGGGGAGGCCCTGGCCCAGGTTGCCCAGAGAAGCTGTGGCTGCCCCATCTCTGGAAGTGTTCAAGGCCAGGTTAGATGGGGTTTGGAGCAACCTGGGGTAGTGGAAGGTGTCCCTGCCCATTGCAGGGGCTGGAACTGGATGATTTTACTGTTCCTTCTGACCCAAAACCTTCTATAATTCAATGCTTTACTTTCCCCTGTGTTTTTGTAGAGCAGGACTGTGTTCCCACCACCATGGGATCACTCAAATGTAGGATGTGCTGCCCCACAGGTTTGATTGAATAGGCTTCCAGACCCAGTTTCCATTGCTACCCTTGCTGTAGCCCATTTCAGATGCTGCAGCTGGATTTCACACACTGCTGTCCTTTCCTCCTCCACTCTGCAGCACATGGAGCAGCTGGAGAAGCTCAGCCTCGGGGGAGTGAAAGCATTTCCACCACATCCTTCCCTGCACACAGGCAGAGCTGGGAGGAAGGGCTGGCAGCAGTTATCCCACGCTGTCT
This sequence comes from Dryoscopus gambensis, assembly GCA_013389985.1. NCBI lineage: Eukaryota > Metazoa > Chordata > Aves > Passeriformes > Malaconotidae > Dryoscopus > Dryoscopus gambensis. Next base: position 517,706 of record WEIT01005703.1, read on the forward strand.
TGCTTGCTTTTTTCAGGAATTCAGCATCCCCATGCACCCACGTTGGAGGAAGAAGCAAGGTGTCCTTTGGGTGGTGCAGGGCTCGGATTCCCTGTATTGCCAGCCTTGGGAGCTCAGCCTGTTTTGAACCCTGCAGCCTCGCATCAATAGCACATGCTTTTCTTTCATAATACATAATAGAGGGTAAAACTGCCTGAAGTCTTGCTAATTCCTTGTTTATCCTTTCTCTGTAATGCTGGTGTAGCAGTAGGAAATTGCAGGAGGAATGGTAGGAAGGGAACAGCCTGAATAAACCGTGCAGCAGGTGTCTGCTCCTCCTGGGAGCAAACATTTAGACACCACACAGTGTAATGATCCAGTTTGGGCTAGATGACCTTTAAAGGTCCCTTCCAACCCAAACTGGTCTATGATTCTATGAATTTAACTGTTGTTGGTCTCTTTTATTGCTCTGCTGGGTTTTATCAAGTCGCTGCTGTTGCCTTCTGGATGCAGACACTTCTTCCCTCTCCTGATCCCTCTTTCCTTTCTTCCAGCCTGACCTGCTGAACTTCAAGAAGGGCTGGTTGACAAAGCAATATGAGGATGGGCAGGTGAGTCAGGAGAAAGCTCTGCCCTTCATGTCAGTGTTTGGTCAGTCCTGGTTTCTGGCAGCTCACTCAAACATCCTGGCTGTGCCAGCTGCACATGGAGTAAGTAGCTCTCAGTGCTGATGGAGCCCCAGTGTCCTGGTAGATCAGTATTGGGCTGTCTTGAAGTGGGAATTGCTGGTGCTCTGTCCTGGGGAGGTTTCAAAGATGGATATCATATTGTGGGTTTCTAGGGAGCCAGGGCAGCTTGGGTGGCAGCACTGGTTTCATGTTCCTGTTCCATATTTATTAGTCTCGTCTCCCTTGCAACCCAGCGACCTCTTTGGTGTCAGAAATGAGGCTCGGGTAAAGTCTCCTGAGTTCCAGGGAAATGGCAAGGACAATAAATAAATAAATAAATAAATGACACAGAGAGAAGCAGCTGGTGCCACTTTTCTGCTGCCAGTTCCCAAAGGGATGCAGGATGTTCTGGTCTATTGGAGCCTTAGGAATGGGGACTGGTGCCGAGGCAGTGTGGATGGCCCTGGCTGTTTGCAAACCACCCCTTCCCTGGATTTCCTTCCCTCCTGCTCAGCTGTCCAGGGAAAATGAGGGCAATTTGCCTGTGCCTGTGGGTGGCCCAGGCTCTGCTGTGGGTACCCCTGGGTCCAAGGACACATCCATAGACAGCCAAAGGGGAATTGGCAGCTGGAGCGAGTGCTTTATTAACTGAAAGCTGCCTTGGGTGAGCCTGTGCTTCAAGCATGCAGGAGGCAAATTTGTACAGAGCAAGGGCCAGGAATAGACTCCCAACTCAGTTTCTAGGTACTGCAGATAAAACATGAATGTTTTGCTGCTTTTTTTTGTGCTAAAAAGGCATTAAGTGCAGTCCCTAAAAGCCTCGTCTGGCAGTGGAGCTAATGGGGAGGCTGCGACTGCCCCGTGGCTCTTGCAGTGTTACCTTCACTTGCAGGGTCTGGTGCTCTGTGAGGCAGCAGCACCGGGGAATTTGGGGTCCTGGTGGTGTAAACCATCACTGTCCCTTGCCTTGCTGCCTGTTTGGGTCTCCCCTTTCTCGTGGAGGGGCCGTGATGAAACCGGGTGTGGAGCTGGGAGGGACAGGCATCGAGCTGCCTCCTGCAGGGCATCTCTGCGGGGTGACCTGTGATGAGCAGCTATGAATACACTGGTGGGGAAGGAGCAGGATTGTAACTGCTCCATCTGGATTGTTTCCTAGTGGAAGAAGCACTGGTTTGTGCTGACTGACCAGAGCCTGAGATACTACCGGGATTCAGTGGCAGAGGAGGTAAGTGTCTTCTGTCAGTGTTCAACCCATTACAGGGCAGCTCCTGGTGCTCCCAAACAGACCCTGGGCGGGCCACTGCCTCCCTCAGTGCCCCCATTCCTGGATGCCGAAGTCCTGGAGCCCCTTCAGGCCCTTTGTGCTTCTCAGGGACCTGCTGTGCCTCCCTGCAAGCCCACCATGCTTTGGGGTTGCAAAGCTTTGTGGCTTATTTTACCTTTTCCCCCTGCAGGCAGCTGACCTGGATGGAGAAATTGATTTATCCACGTGCTATGATGTCACTGAGTACCCAGTTCAGCGGAACTACGGCTTCCAAATCCATGTAAGGAAAACATAGGGAGGAGGAAGAGTCCAGCTGCAGGACAGCTGGTGGGGTTGCTTGTCCATGACAAGGGGAACATCTCCCCAAACACCCAGGAGTGGCCACTCAGCACCCTCCCCGCAGTGCTCCTAAGAGCTCTGGCCTTGGAGTTTTAGAGCCAGTTTTTTGGCTGTCGGAAGGGGGAAAGGGAATGTTTTGTCACAGCCTTAGGGTCTCATCTATGGCAGAATCAGCCTGATTGCTGAGAAATGCTAATTCCCAGCGGGAGTGTGCTGGGGGACAGAGGGGCTGGGTTTGACCTCTGCGTGGCCAGCAAGCAGTGCCCCAGCACTGGAGGCTTGGGGATGGGTGCAGGGTGGTCTTGGGGAGTTGGGAGGCTGCTGGTAGGTGCAATCACCTGCTCTGAGCTGTTCCTTCTCTCTCTGTAGACAAAGGAAGGGGAGTTCACCCTCTCTGCCATGACGTCAGGCATTCGCCGCAACTGGATCCAGACCATCATGAAGCACGTTCGCCCCACCACTGCTCCCGATGTAACAAGGTAAGGGGGGACTGTAGCAGCCCCTGCAGTTGTTTGGTTTGCTGTGCAGGAGTAACTCGTCCCTCATCCCTTTTCTTTCCTCTTTCTGGGCCTGTCTGTTCCTGGAAGCTGCAGCTCTTCCTCACGTCTCTCTGAGCTTAATTTGGATACGCTTTGTGGGGACGCTGATATGCCGAGTTATTCTTATGCGTGCAGATTCCAAAGAGGGTTGAAAATGTGGTTTTAATTTGTGCATAGGAATATGAAATACTGTTCCTATATCAAGGCTCCTCTGGATTCCCACCAGGTATTGTGAAACCACTTGGATTTAGTTGTGCTGGGTTCACCCTTTCCTCTGGCTACTGTTCAGCACAAGCTGCCCAGCCCCTCTACGGGTCACAGCAGCAGGAGCCCAGGGTTCAGTTTAGAAGCTGTTTGGCTCTGATCTATTTTAAACTCCAACCAGCAAATCATCTTCCCTCCTCTTTTGATCTTCCAGAAAGCTGCTGCAGCTCGTCCCCCTTAAGCTTTAGTAACGCTGGTGTCTCCTCCTGCATCAGTGCCAGAGGAAGGGGACCCCCTGCGTCACAGAGTACTTTCTGTGGGCGTTTCTGGCTGTGGGTACAGGGTGTTTGGCCTCCTCACAGCTGTCTATGCTGGCCACACTCGTACAGGCCACCTCTTACAGGCTGCGTGGACACGGCCTCACCACTAACTTCATCTCCTGTCTTTACTGTAGCTACAGCCAGCAGGTTTTTGCCAGATTTGTCCCTGTGTTGATGGAATGGCTCTTCTCACCCAGTGCTATTGACCTGGACATGCTCCAGCCTCTCTTTCCCTATCCTGCTTAGCCCTCAGCCACTTGTTTCCCAGCCCTGTCCGAGCTCTGGTGGATCTCGCGGGGGTCTCGGGGAAGCTGCCTCTCTCCTCACTCCTATGTATGTTTGATTTCCATGCAATCCCAGGAAAAACTTCTCTTTGAAACTATCCGTGCTGAAGCCCAGGTTGGAAAACTGTGTTCTCTCCTGTATTAACGTTCTGTGGTTTGTATATCTCGTGATTCACTGCATGCTCCTCCTTTTCTGCACCTCAGATGGGAAGTCCTGCAGTTTCCATTTATTTTTCTTTCTTTTCTTCCCCCCCTTCCTTTTTTTTTCCTTTAAATAAAAGCCAGAGAGAAGGGAAGAAGCAACCTGGTCTTGACCCTTGATTTCCCCACACTGGTATCTTCCGATGTGACTAGATATGAAGATGAAGACCAAGGAAATTTGAGGGGACCTCTCTGCCTTTAAAGAGCCAGATGTATTTATGGTTGCTCACAGGTTACTGCAGCACGATAGCCCTGTGCTCACTGTCTGCACCTGCTCTGAGCCCACACGAAGTGGTTTCACTTGGCTTTCCCTCTGGGAGGGTCCAGGCGCAGGTCCCGGTTGGGCAGTAACTTGTTACACTGCACAAACAGACCGTGAATCAATCCTGAGCTGGGGGAAGGGAACGATGTGTGTGCTTCTGTTGTTTCCCACCGAGCTGCTGTCGGCCGGGCTAGAGGCTGGCGTGGGTTAGTCACGTTGCTGAGGACTCCTGTGCTGTGTGTGGAGCAGGGCTGTGTTCACTGGTGCCTGCCTGGCAGCCCCTGGCAGCAGCGTGGGGTATCCCAGCCCATCCCACCTGGCTTTGGGATGTCATTACATTCCGCGCCCGGGGAGCGGCTGGTGAAGGGGGCTGCTGGAAGGCTGAAGGACAGACTGCCCAGGGCTCAGCATGGAGGGATGCCAAGTGTTGGCACAGTGTGGCCAGGGGGCAGGTGGGACGTTGTGCTCGGTGTGCCAGGAGGGCAGCAGTGCCCACCCACCGCCGGGGATGGTCCCACCCTGCACACCCCTGCAGCCCTTGGCCGTGTCTCATTAACCTGCTGCCGTGGCTCCACCCAGCCAAACACACCTTGTCTTGTTTTCTTGAGCCCTAATGATGGTTTACATTGCTGCATGTCAGCACCCGGCATGGGGAGCAGATGCTGCACTGCTCCCTGCCCTCAGCAGCGCCCTGCAATCTGCAGAGGCACTAATTATAGACTGCTAATGATGATGGGGCAAATAGAAAATACCCCCATGAAGGAAAGTGGCTGCTTCAAAACTGGATCCATGTTCAGTTCACGGCTTTTATGAGGCTGGGTTCCCCAGTGCGCCCCAGTTCCCTGCAACCTTTGTGCGCTTCTTGCCACAGCGTGCTCAGCTTGCAGCTTGCACCACTCCCACACCCATCCCTATTAAAAAAACACCTTTTTATTTTGACCTATAAATACCATTGGGAGGCAAAGACACCCCCCCCTGCTTCCTGTGTGATATGAATTAATTTCTCTGTGGTGGAGGAGATGTGAAATGTTTGAGCAGAGTTAATAGCCATGGGGCACTTGCAGGAGATGAAATGAGAAACTTTGGGTCAACCTTCTGAGTGTCTTCACTTCGGTCTCAGCAGTCATCCCTCCGCTCCCTGACACACATCCCGTGCCCTTTGGAAAGCGGCAGAGGAGAAATGAGCTTGTGAGAGATGTCACCTCTAGAAATGCCAAGATTCTTCCATGTGGGATTTAGAGAAGCATAATTTTTGTGTCCCAACACCATCTTGGGGGCCCCAGAACCCCCATTTTTTTCCTAACGCTCTTCTCCGTTTTAAGACTCTCATCCTCGCTTTACTTTAAAATGCAGCTGTAATCACTGACTGACTCCAGACTGAGAGCCTGGCTTTGGAGTTGTGCAGTATCATGGGTGAGGAGCAGTGACATTTCATTGTCATGCCTTCTGGGTTTATTTTATTAGCTGCAAGTGACAGCACTGAAGAAGGAATTATCTCTGAGCTGGTTTTAGCCTGTAACTGCCAGAGTCTCTCAAAACTCAGCTCTACTGAGCCTGTGGTTTGCTGGTGGATGACAGTGCATCGGAAGATACTAGCCCACGCAGAGCCATCTCTTCTGCTCCATCCTTTGTTTTGGGCATATGCACATCCATGAGGTTCTTGGCTGGAGGCTGGGGTGTGTTTCTGAGATGGGAGAAGCTGAGATGCTGCTGCTGCTGCTGCTGTTGCTGCTGCTGCTCCCAGTCACGGTGGTCCCCACGCATGTGGTCCCATGGGTCAGAGCCTGCAGTGAGCTGCTTTCCAGCTCTTCCAGAAAGCTCGTTCCAGAAAGCTCCAGTCCCTGCTGGAGGCTGGAGATGCTTGTGGTTGTACTGGAAGCAGGGAGAGCCAGGAGTCAGCCTGAGCAGCAGGACTGTGCCTTGGGAGGCAGCTTGGGAGCTTTGGGTAGCAAAGAGGGTTCAGCAAGTGCCCACCACTCCCTCGGGACAGGCTTCCTCCGCAGACTTAGTGTACTGCTGTTTTCTGGTTTAATTTTGATCTGCATGTTGCAGGGCTGGCATGTCCGTATTTAATAAGCTAATACTGCGATATGGATTATCTGTAGATTGGAAATGGTATTGCCTTCCCGTATTAACTTTCCCTGCTTGATGAGTATGTCTCCCCCCTCAACCTACCACCCCCTAACTCAGCACTAAGAATCGTTCCTTGTTTGAGAAATTGGCATTTTCAGTGATTTCCATGACGTGTTGAATAACTCGCTGTCCTTGCTGCGCTGACCTCTGCCCAAACCAGGGGGCTGCCCACTGCCAGGGGGGCTGCCCGTGCTGCCTGTGGGGCTGGGTGCCCTGGGGAGGTCTGTGCCTTCAGTGCAGATAGTGGCACGGAGAAGTTTTTGACCCATTAATACTTTTCCAAGCTGAAGGGGAACCTTCCCCTTGTTTCCCAAGACTGTTAGAGCTGCTTTGTGCTTCGCCACCCCACAGCTCCAAAGCCAGCCAGGTTTTGGTGGGATTGGTGGCATCCTTCCCACAAGCACATGACTATGGCCGTGCCAGCCAGGGTGTGCACGGAGCCCCACAGCCATGGGGCTGGAGGAGCTGTTGGAACCTCTCACAGCACAGTTTGGGGTCACTGCCTCAGCCATAGGTTGCTGCTTGGTCATGGTGACTGGCCCCATGGTGGCTGTCAAGGAGGAACAAAGTTGGGATCAGCCGCTCTCCAGGTGCCAGGGTGTCCCAGGAGCAGCCGAGGCCACTTGCACCAAGGCTTTGCACACCAGCACAGCCTGGGGAAGGGCAGCAGCAGCTCCTGCGCCCGAGAGGCAAGGGGAGATGGAGGGGCAGGGGGCACCCACGTGGCATTGGCTTGGGCTTCCAGCAGCCCTTTTCCACCCTGCTCTTCGAGGCATGCATGGGAGCGTGCTGCCATCTCCAGCACCCACTGACACTTTCCTTCACCCTCTCTGTCCTTGCAGCTCACTGCCGGAAGAGAAAAGCAAAACAAGCTCTTCCTTCGAGACTGGTCCAAAGCCGAGTGAGAAGCCAGATGCGGAACAAGCCGAGCTGGACACGGAGCAGAAGCGGAGCCGTGCCCGGGAACGCCGACGAGAAGGACGGTCCAAGACCTTTGACTGGGCTGAATTTCGCCCCATCCAGCAGGCCCTGGTGCAGGAGCGCGCGAACGCTGCAGACTCCTCCAGTAGCGGCTCGGCCGCCTTTCCCAGGGACAGCGGAGCCGCCGACGCCGACCCGGGAGAGCTGGAGCGGGAGCGGGCCCGGCGGCGGGAGGAGCGGCGCAAGCGCTTCGAGATGATCGATGCTGTGGACGGGGCAGGGTCAGAAGAGGCGCTGAGGATGGAGGTGGACCGGATCCTGCCTGTCCCAGCAGACATCAAACCGCAGAACGTCCACGTGGAGATTGAGCAGCGCTGGCACCAGGTGGAGACCACCCTGCTGCGAGAGGAGAAGCAGATCCCCATCACGCCCCTGCACCTCGCCCACACTGAGGACCGGGAAGAGGGGCTGACGAAGCAGCACCTGACCACACTGCTGGAGAAGGAGGTAAAGGGGTGTGCAGGGTACAGGCTGGCTGCCAGAATGGCCTTTAGGCCACTGGGTGAGTGTAGGAAGCCTGAGATGGGCTTAAAAATAGCCATATTTATTCCTCCTCCATAATAGCAACTAGTAGGGATGCTGTAGGTTCCTTGAGGAGCTGGCAGTGCACAGATCTGCATCTGTTCCTGTTCAGCCCTGCCAGCAGCTTTCATATTTCCCGCAGCTGCAGAAAGGGCTGTTCTTGTGGCCTGGTACTTCCTTACCCCTCCCAGCCAGTGCAGCCTGATTTGTGTTGGTTGTAGCAAGCCTGTCTCTGATGAAATGGGTACAACCAGACTACAAATTCAAGCTCCTAATCCTCTGTGCATCTGCAGCTATAGAGATTTGTGTCTGCAGTTATAAACTGCCTTGAGTTGCAGCACACACCACAAAGGTTCCCTTTTTGTGGAGCCTACATCAAATAGTCTTTAAGATTTTTGAAAAAGAATGGAGGAGACTCAGCTCACTTGGAAGAGTTCCGTGCCTGGGATAACAAAGGTTGTTGCAAGCTGGGATTAAGGTGTATTAGTGGGAATGAAAGGGGTAACCTTTTCTCATGGAGTACCCAGGAATATCACCAAGCTGAGCTGGGCTGGGATTTGCCAGGGCTGTGCCTGGCACGAGCTGGTGCCGTTCATCCTTTGCTACAGTGAGCTTTACGAATTACACTATTGCATAAATAAGTTCTTTCAGAGGGGAGGGATTTTCCTGGCAAAATGAAATCCAGGTCCCAGAGCAGAGCAGAGCAGCGGTGCCATCAAAGCTCCGTTCATTCTGCTCTGTGTCCTCTCCGAGCCACTTGTTCCTTATGGCTGACTCCTTGCCCACTCCCTGGACGCTGTCTCTGTTTGTGTCCCTCCAGCTGGAGCAGAAGCAGAAGGAGGCCCTGGAGCTCCTGGAGCAGAACCGGCACCTGCAGGATCAGCTCAAAGTGGCTCTGGGCCGGGAGCAGAGCGCCCGGGAGGGCTACGTGTTGCAGGTAGGAGAGCAGGGAGGAGAGGGAGATCCATCTTCCCTGTGCCCGAGGGGATCCCTGGTGGGCTTTCATCTGTGATGTCCATGGGGACATCCTGGGTGACCACCACTGAGCTCCGAGAGATTTGACCTTCTTGCAAATGTGGCTAATTCTGTAGCATTACCAGAATCATCTGCTTATGGAAACCTCCGATCCGGGATGGAATAGAAGGTAGCATTACCTATTAGCATTCCCAAGGGAAAACGGAACCTGACAGATGGGAGCTCAGCAAAGTCCACCTCTGATCCATCCCATATTGTGTTTGCCTTTGCAACAGCTGTTTCCCTGTTTCTGTGCCCCAGATACTCCCCTCGGGCAGTGGGGTGCACACAAGGCTCTCCAAGCATCCTATAGCCCACCAGTTGCTCCTGGCTGGAGATTTTGTGTACCTGTTACATGAGCAAACACAGGATCTCCCCGGCACATTTCCTCCAGCCAGAGTGGGATTTGCACTGGGATGACCTGTTACCTTGGATCACTTTGGTGGCTTCTGCTATCACAAGATGCTATTCCTTAGAAAAGTCTAGAAATGAGTTTTGGAGGATCTAGCAAAAGAGACAGGATGGTCTTTGGGGAAACCTTTCCTCCCCTGCTCCAAACAAAACAGGTTTTCCCAGCCCTTCCTCTGGGAATGTCCATGCCTGGAGAAAAGTCGTGGCACCTGCAGGGCAGCTTCTGGCCGCTGTCATGGGTCCATAGTCTTGTTCTGTGCAGGGGCAGCTTTTTTTGACCTGCTCAAATCTCCTTGACCAAACTGGCTGTGGATCAAGGTGGCCGTGCATGGCCGCATGCTGCGCTCCTGTGGCAGCAGACCCAGTGTGGATGCCAAAACTTGCATCCTTATTTCTCACAGGAAAATTTTCCCTGAAGAAGTTGCACAGGCAGTGGAGCCAGCCCAGGGAGGGGGACATCTTGCCTTACTTGCCCATGATCTCCCAGGAGGAGTAATTAATTCATTTCTGGAGACTCCGAGCTGACAGTGCCTGCTTGGAGGAGTTCCATTCTCACTTGGCAGTGCTGGAGGAGTAACTAACTCCCACTTCCCTGGGGCAGAGGCATCCGAACTCCCTTTGCCTGGAGCCTGGAAAAATCAGGGAATGGGAATAAAAGCTGAATGCTGAATCCACCATCAGATTGAAGTTGGCCACAGTGCCTCAATAGGAGGAGGGATGGCAAGAGGGGAAGCCTGCAGAGAGGCTGAGCTGCAGTGAGCAGTGACCCAAACTTGGACCTGGAAGTTGGAGAAAGTTTTTGGAAAGGTTGGAGGCTTTTGCCTGCTCCAGTCTAATTGTTCTGGGGATTTCCCTTGTATTTCCTTGGAGCCAGAGGGGTTAAAGTCCTATTGTAGAAGGGAGTAACCCCACCAAACTCTGCTGGGGTGGAGGGAGTGGAGCTGCTGGGAAAATTCTGCAGCCCCAGACTGCAAACAAACATCACAGCATTTTTTTGGACAAATCCTCTGAATTCCATGTGCCCCCCCCCACCTACATCACACCTGATTTTGGGGAGGTTCCTGCATTGTCTGTGGGAAGGGCTGATGGAGAAGCCTGACTGCTGCCAAGCCCATCTTTCCTGAGCTGCCTGGGAGGCACCAACCCCTCCTTGGCAGCCTGACCAGCCCCGCAGGGACCCCCAGGCACTGCCTGTTCCATGAGGCAGCGCTGAGCCACCCCTCCAATGCATGTGCCGTGCACCGAAGCCCCTCCGGCCTCGTGTAACCCCTCTCTTGCTCTGAGCTTCCTCGGGATGGGGCACCCTAACCTTGATCCCTACTGGGAGAAACACCAGGAGCTCCTGCTCCTGGCAAATGGGCTGGAGACATCCCCCAGCTCTGGCCACTATGGGTGGGAGGGGGCACGTACTAACCTGTCCCGGGCGGATGTTCTTGCATGTTTTCGGTGTAAAGCATGAAATTTAACTTAACACAACTGAGTGTCACATCTGTGGGCTTTCCTTAATCAGCAAGTAGAGTACAGCAAGGCAGGCCAAATTCCTAGGCTTAACGCTGTGCTTCTCTCGCCTCTTCCTGTCTGTGTATTTTTTTTTTTTTAAAGATACATAATTTCTGTCGCCTTTTGCATGACGCTTTCTGTGAGTTTTCTCTTTGCATGCTCCATTGCTTTGGTTTGAATCTCACAAAGGTTGGTTTCCTTCATTTTTACATTCTCATCACACCTTTTCCCTCCCTCCACTTGTCGGGCTTTTTATTTTGTCCTTTGTTGGTTTATTTTATTTTGCAGGTAGAGAAATTAGATCCTCCCTAGCCCTAAGCTTTAGCTTAACAGCATCTCTGTAATGTGATGAGCAGCCGCTCAGTCCTGTTTGGCAGGCACAGAAATGACATCGCCACCACGACTGGCCTGTCGCCCTGCGTTTGGGTGGGATGTGATGTCATTTGCTGTCACCTCGCTTTCTGTTGTTGCTTTTGGTCGGTAGGACTGTGTTACCTGAACTGTGCACTTTTTGTTTCACAACCAAACAAACAAACTCGCTAAAAAAAAGCAATTCCTTTCTCCTCCACATTGTTCCATCTCCTCCTCCTCATCCTTCACATTTTTCTCTTGTGTGTCTGTCTCCATTTTACTGCTGGTGTTTCTTTTTCATCATTTTTTTGGTTCTGTTTGAGTTTGGGTTTGTTTTTTTTTCCATTTAGCCTGTAACTGTACAGCTGTTTTGATGTCGTGGTCAGTGTTTTCTGTTACTGGAAAGCAGTTGTCACTCATTTAAAAAAAAAAAAGTTGGTTAAACAAACCAAATTGTGCCAAGAACAAATCATCCCAATTGGAGCAGTGGGTAGCAGCCAAGTCGCTGCGAGGAGCTTTTGCATGGCCTGCCTGGCCAGAGGTGTGACACTCAGAAGGGAGAGCCAAGAGTGTTACTAATCTAGTATTTAATCAATTTTTTTAAGACCGAGGTGGCCGCCTCGCCATCAGGTGCCTGGCAGAGGCTCCACAAAGTCAACCAAGACCTCCAAAGCGAGCTGGAAGCCCAATGCCAGCGTCAAGAGGTGATCAATCAGCAGATTCAGTCGCTGAAGCGCAGCTACGCCGAGGCCAAGGATGTGATCCGGCACCATGAGGCCGAGATTCAGAGCCTGCAGGCGAGGCTCAGTAACGCAGCGGCCGAACTCGCCATCAAGGAACAGACCCTGGCCAAGCTCAAGAGCGACCTGAGGAGCGAGAAGGAGAAAGCCAAAGAGCAGCTGGAGGAGTGGCAGCACGGCGAGGCCGCGCTCAGCTCCCAGCTGAAGGCCAGCGAGCAGAAGCTGAAGAGCGCGGAGGCTCTGCTGCTGGAGAAGACGCAGGAGCTGCGGGACCTGGAGATGCAGCAGGCTCTGCAGCGGGACCACCAGAAGGAAGTGCAGCGGCTCCAGGACAGGATCGTGGACCTCAGCGGGCAGCTGAACGCCAGCGAGCAGGCGCGGGTCCTCATGGAGGAGAAGCTGCAGAAGAACTACGAGGCTTTGCTGGAGAGCTGTGAGAGGGAAAAGCAGGTTTTGATACGGAGCCTGAAGGAGGTGGAGGACAAGGCCAACGAGTACGAGAACCAGCTGCAGAACAGCGAGCAGCAAATGGAGATTCTGCAGAAGGAGAAGCTGAGTGCCAAGTTTGAAGGCAGCGAGCTGGTCCACCAGCTAGAGGAGCAGCTGGCCATGAAGGAGGCCAGCATCCAGAAGCTCGCTGAGCACATCAAGGAGCTCGAAAGAGAGAGGGATCAGATCAAGTGCCGGTTCCACGAGCTCATGAATCAGGTGGCCGAGTCGGATAACGAAGTTGCAAAGCTACAAGCAAAGTTGAAAATGGAAGAGACCAACTACCACAATCTGGAGCAGTCGTTTGAGGAGGTGTCGGATCAGTTCCGGGGGGTGCAGGAGGTGCTGAAAGAGAAAGAAGAAGAGCTGAGACACGTTAAGGAAATGCACTTGAGAATTGTGGAGAAGAAGGATCAAGATCTCAGTGAGGCTTTAGTTAAAATGGTTGCCTTAGATAGCAGTTTAGAGGAGACTAAAGTAAAGCTAAAGGCCAAGGAGGAAGCTTTAAAGAAATTAGCTAGTATGGGCACAGGTCCATGTGCTGAGGAGGCAGAAGACCTTGGCCCCAGTCTTGAGGCTGACGAAAGTCAACCATCCCAACTGGGGCAGGCTCTGCAAACTCAGGATGTCCTCCCAGCTCTGACTTATGCACTGAAGGAGGAGGAGGATGAGGTTCTTGAGACCACCCAGAGGCAAGCGGAGGAATTTGGCTCCCCATCTAGAGTTGTAGAGCTCCAGGACCAAGAGTTGGTTCAGAAAGCCTTAGCAAAGCCTGATATAGGAATCATGGGGGCCAAGAGGCAAAGGATCCGTTTCTCGAGCATCCAGTGTCAAAAATACATCCATCCAGATGGTTCAGAGAAAAACTGGACGAGCAGTACCTCTTCAGACACAAGCCAGGACAGATCTCTGTCTGAAGAAAGCATGTCCTCAGAGCCAGCTCTGGGTTACCACTCATCCGGGATGAGCGATTCTGAGACTTACCTCTCCATCATCCATTCCCTGGAAACCAAACTGTATATTACAGAGGAAAAGCTCAAAGATGTGACAATGAAACTTGAAAGCCAGCACGGCCATAACCAGGAGACGCTCATCGCCCTCCACCATCAGTGGGCCAGCACGGAGTCCCAGCTGCGGGAACAGCTTCAGACCAGCCTGTCCCAAGTCAATGCTTTAATCTCACAGCTGGAGAGCGAGAGGCAGGAAAAGTTCAAGCTCATAGAAAGTCACGTCAGCGAGCTGGGAGGTTTCCAGATGAAAAACGATCAAGCGCTGACTTGCTTAGAGAAGTGCAGGGAGCAGCTAAGATCCTTGCCCAAATCAGACAAGGAAAAAGAGGGTGATTTGTTCCTTGTTACTCTGTCCAGCATGGAAGCAACCTTATCAAACGCAATCCAAGCTTTGAGTGGGGCACCAGTCCCAACGGAGTATCAGCAGAGTGAAAGCCTCCCCGCGGAAAGCCCCGCCCCAGAAGGAGAGGATTTGGGAGAAGTGGAGCACGTCTCCAAGGAGCAACAAGCAGATGTGTTTGACGCCAGCCAGCTGAGGTGGCTTTCTGAGAGGGTGGCATTTGAGGCCTCTCTTATCGACCAAATAGCAGAGTCTTTGAAAAATGCAAGCTCTGAGATAGCCCAGCTTCTGAGAGAGATCCAGGGAACAGCCGAGGTGGTTTTGTTGGAGCCAGCAAGTGTTTCTCACACAGCCAACGATTTGGCCAGCATCCTATCTAAAAAGCTGCTGTTGGAAGGGGAGTTCTGGAGCCAGGTAGAGGAGCTGAGAACACACTTGAACACTAGAGAAGGAGAAGCTGAGGGTAAAACAGAAACAAGTTTGGGCTTTTCCCCATGTTTTCTCAGTTCTGTAGCAGATGCTACGTTGATCAAGGCAGAACTTGGGTTTGTTGCAGAGAAAATGAGAGAATCTTTTCATCAGAGGTTAAAAACAATTGAAGAAGAGCTCCATAATACCAAAACAGCTCTCCAGCAGCACAAATGCATGTTGGAGGAGATCATCAAAGCGTACAGGACTCCTGAGTTTGCCAGAGTTATGCACCAGATTTCTGAAGCACTTGAAATACAAAAAGATGCTTCAGAAAGAACCCAGGTCTCCTGGGATGGGAGCCGTCTCCAAATGGTGCCATGCCAGGAATTAGCCAAGGTGGAGGAGACTGGCAGTGCACCAGACCGTAGTAGTGAAGCTCTTGTTTCCATTCAGGAAGATCTTGCCCAGCAACTAAAGGACAAATCCAGTGTTCTGAAGGAGATATCTGTTGCCTTACTCTCTCTGCCTCCCGAGGAGGCCGTGAGAGACTGTCAGAAGCTCCTGAAGATATCCCAGAGTCTTTCCTACCATTCGTGCATGGGAGACCTGGAGCGGTACTCGTCTTTGTTAGTCCACGATGCCATTGTTCAGGCTCAGGTTTGTTACGCTGCTTGCAAAGTCCGGCTGGAGCACGAGAGGGAGATGAAGTCCTACAAGGAGTCCTTGCAGAGCATGGATGCGCTGTGCCAGGAGCGCGTGAAGACGGTGTCTCTCCTGCGGGACGAGTACGAGGAGCTGCTCAGGAAGCAGCAAGGCGAGTACAGCGAGGTGATTGCCGTGCTGGAGAGGGAGAACGCCGACCTCAAGGCAAAGGTGTCCCAGCTGGACAATCAGCGGAGGCTCTTGGAGGAGGAAGGGCATAAACAGAGCAAGAGCTTGAGCGAGCTGCAGGGGCGGTACGAGGAGGAGATCCGAAATGTGATCGAGCAGCTCAACAGGACAGAGGATGCCCTGAAGGCCGAGAGGACAGAGGGGCTCAACCAGCTGGATGCCATTGTCCGCGACAAGCAGAACATGGAGCAGTATCACCTGGAGCAGATGCAAACGCTAGAGGAGAAGTTCCAGGCCAAGATCAAGGAGCTGCAGATCATCCACGGCGAGGAGCTGCAGGCGCTGCAGGAGCACTACAGCCAGAACCTGCAGCGCCTGCAAGAGACCCTCGACGAGTACCAGAGGCAGCACCCGGAGGCGTCCCCCGCGGTGGCCCCGGGTGCTGGGGACACCTGGGCAGCCAGTGAGGCGGGTGGCACCGGGCAGGACCCCGGCAGTGACCCGGACTCCATGCACGGCCTGAGGGAACGCATCCAGGAGCTGGAGGCCCAGATGAACGTCATGAGGGATGAGCTGGAGAACAAACATCTGGAGGGGAACGCTTCCACTTTGAGGGAAAAATACCAGAAAGACTTTGAAAACCTAAAGGTCTTGATATGTTTAACACTTTCTGCTTTCTGCTGCTGAGCATTCAGGAGGGCGCGTGCAGTCCCGGGGTTCGCTTGCTGAACCAAGGGACATCCCCTAAAAGAGCCAGTGTGCCGAAACAAACCCCAAAGTATTAGCCAGGCCTCTGTAAAGCATGGTGTTTCCTTTTTCTCCATGCTGGGGTATTCTAAATGCATTGCTGAGGGCTTGGGAGGGTGGATTTCTGAAGGTGGTCTTTGTGTGGAAAGGGAGAGAGCTTCAAAGTAGCTCAATAACAGCACGCTCTCCATCAACAGGAAGACCTCAGTGTTCCTCCTTGTACCCAACACGTACATTTTGTTTGTGACTTCCCTTTGAGAAAGTTTCTCAACTCTGTCTTTCCCAGTCTGATCAAATCTCCAGTCTGTCTCTGCTGCCTTCAAAAATGCAGGATGAAATGGAAACTTGATGCTCTCAAAATGTATGTTCCTAGGGAAAGTAGCTGCAAACAGATGCCAAATTCTGTAGAAAAGCAGAGCTCCTCTGCAGGAGGCTGCGAGGACCTCGCTGGTGTTGGACACAGTAATTCTGTACACAAAAAAGAGTGCACAGTTACGGAACGCCCAGGTGAGGTGCAGAGAAACCCACTGGCAATGAAATGCCACTGTTCAAATTGCCCCACTAGTCAGAGTGGCTGTAAAACTGGTTTGAGATCATCCAGCATCTAAAAAAAAGTGGGTTTGGTGGTTTGCTTTTCCTAGGAGAGCATTCCTGGTCTGGAAGTGCATTTAGGGTGGTAGAGGACTCTGGCAGCACCAAGGGAGGCTGCCGGGTTGAAAAGGAAGCCAAAAGGGCAGCGATGCAGAGGCTGTGCTGGTGAGGCTTTCACAGACCAGTTCTTAAGAATCAGCAAAAATGTGGGAGAGCTTGCTTCCAGCCACAAATTCCGGCACACATTTGAGCTGGGGGTGAAGTGTGGCTCAGCTCCAGCCAAAAGCTGGTTTTAGCCTGGGCAGAGCAGTAGTTTTGCTGAATCCCATTGGAATTAAGCAGTGGTGGTCAGAAAGCCAACCAGGCGATTGGAAACCTGCCCAAATTAGAGGCTTAAATGTGCTCCATTCTTCTCTTAAGAACCTGATGGAGGATGTAACATCAGTAACACAAGAGTAACTCTTCAACCTGGAGAAGAAAAGGCTCCAGGAAGACCTTGGAGCCCTTTCCAGTGCCTAGAGGGGCTCCAAGAGAGCTGGAAGGGACTTTTGACAAAGACATGGAGTGACAGCACAAGGGGGAATGGCCTTAAGATGAAGGAGGGTAGATTGAGATTTAATACTAGGAAGGAATTCTTCCCTGTGAGGGTGGTGAAGCACTGGCACAGGGTGCCCAGAGAAGCTGTGGTTGCCCCATCCCTGGAAGTGTCCAAGGCCAGGTTCAAGGCTTGGAGCAACCTGGAATAGTGGAAGGTGTCCCTGCCCATGGCAGGGGGTGGAACAGGATGGGTTTTAAGATCCCTTGCAACCCAAATCATTCTGGGATTCTGTGAGATATGGGTTTGTACACGTGGATTTATGGCAATGCATTTACAATACATTAAAGAACAGAGAATCTACAGCTTCCTGTGGAGGAGTGTGCACCTTTTTCTATCAAAATTAGACGTATTTCAGGAGTTGGACTTGATGATCCTTGTGGATCCCTTCCAACTCGGCACATTCTATGATTCTGGGTGTCATGAAGAATCCTGCAGGGCTGCTCTGTGCCACAGCCAAGTCCAGGCAGGTTCTGGCACTGAGTTAGGAGTTTAAAAACAAACAAACAAACAAGGCAGGGAAAGTGAAGAATGTCTTGGGATTAAAAATTAAAAGGGAGGGGAAAAAACCAGCAAAGCTGAAATTTGGGAATGAGAATTAGGTGTAGGTAACAGAGCATTAGCCAACAAGGTGATGCTGAGAGGGTCAGTGATAAGTGAGGGTCAGTGGTGTTGGACTGTCCTGAGCATTTTTGCCACCCGGGGAGTGAATTTGTTCCCCTAAAATTTCCCATGTGGTCCCAGAGGTCCCTAGGGGACACTTCTCACTTTCCACGGAAAACACTGGTGTTAATCAAGGGGAGCTCCATTGAAATCAGGGAATGAAGCCAGCCTGTGTCGTTAAGAGGAAAAGCCCTGTGCAGTGCTTTGCATCAGGTTTGTCCCAAGCTGCCTGATGGGGCTCAGCGCCTTGTCCCCAGTGTGTGCCCCTTCTTCCCTCGTGGCTTGGGCCTGCCTGTGGCTTTGCTGGTCCTGTCCTTGTCCCGCAGCCATGTGTGCATCCGGGATCTCAATGTGCTTGGGCTGGCAGCTGAGCTGGGAACGGGCATTTGCATTTGTCTGCTGCAAAGGCAGGAGTGGGGGCTGTGCCAGGGGCAGAAGGACCAGGCAGGAATTCACCCCGGTGAGTCCCAACTCCACAAATTGCTGCTCCTTTATCCTGGCCTGAGTTCTTTCCTACTAATTCAGTTAGCAAGTAATTGTCCCTGCAGCATTTTAGCAATATTCGGTTGGGAATTAAGGTCCTCTTGCTGTCATATCATCTTCCTTCCACCCAGAGCTTGAAAAAAAAAAAGGCATTGAAAAGAGCAGAAGGTTCACAGAAGGTTTTTTTGTTGTTTTTTTGACGTATATTTGCATTCCCCAACCGGGTCTGCCCCTAAACCAGGTCTGCCCCTGTGCATCCCTTTCACTGGACCTGTCAGGGGTCAAGCGACTGCAGGACAAGCGCTGACCTTTGCGAGGTCCATCCTGCTCCATGGCTGGGGAAGCAGAAGATCCATGCTGGACCTGGGGAGCTGAGCTGCCCGCTGGCGTGTGACTCCTGGTGGGCTCCCCACTGCCGTGGCACTGGCCCTGTGCTCCTGGGCCAACCCTTTTCCCTCCTCACTTTGCAGGCAACATGTGAGAGGGGCTTTGCAGCCATGGAGGAGACGCACCAGAAGAAGATCGAGGACCTGCAGCGGCAGCACCAGCGGGAGCTGGAGAAGCTGCGGGAGGAGAAGGATCGCCTGCTGGCAGAGGAAACGGCTGCCACCATCTCAGGTACCAGAGGGTCCCCCATGGTGGGGCAGCTCCATGGTGATGGGGACATGGGGTGGTGTTGGCTGCACTGAGAAGCAGAGCAGGGGGATGGGATGAGGGCTGGCTGGGCAGCACAGGGAGATGGGAAACGGCTTGTGGGAAAGATGTTTTGGATGGAGGACCATCTCCTCCTGGTCCTCCAGGTTTGGTGCCCATCTCCTGGTCTTTCTCCAGGCTTGGTACCCCTGTCTTTGGCTGTTACACAGTCTGATCTGTTTTCCATTCCAACTCAGAAAAGCATTAGTCATTCCTGTGGTTAAATTGCTGTCAATTCCACACTGAATTCATTCTTCAGTGCCCTAGGGAATGTTAAAACACTGGAGTTCAGGGGCTCTTCATTAGGAGTCTCACAGTCCGGGAAACAATGTGTGAGGTGGACAATCATTTGGACTCTGTTAAAAAGCGGGATTTGCAGAAGCCCCTTTGCAGCTGGGGCACAGACTGAAGGGGCCATGGAGCAGTGTGAGGTTTGCGGGGATGACTTTGGTTTTGTTCCTTTGAAAAATGAATAAAAACTCAAAAAACCCACCCATGGGTGGAGGGTGCTGGGTGCTAAGACTGTGCTGCCCCTCACAGCCATCGAAGCCATGAAGAACGCGCACAGGGAGGAGCTGGAGCGGGAGCTGGAGAAGTCCCAGCGCTCCCAGATCAGCAGCGTCAACGCCGACATCGAGGCCCTCCGAAGGCAGTACCTGTAAGACCATCACCATCCTCTGTCTCTTGCCATCTTGCAGGGAGATCATGTGTGGGATGATCACCTCCCATTTGATTTTGGCATTGAGTTTGGGGCAAACCTGTTGTTGCAGGGGCCTCTTCCCTTGGTCCTGGCCCAACTGCATCCATCAGAGCCTCCTGGTTGCCCATAATTTTTCACGCTCCAGGTCAATGTCCGCACATGACCCAAAATAGCTGCTTTTTGGTCCCCAGAAGTAGCAGATGTGCAGCCAGTGCTGCCTTTTATGCAGCTGCAGCAGCAAGGTTGTTCAAAAGGTGAGGAGGAAGCGCTGAGCTTTCTGTGGCAAGGCTGTCCTCCCGTGGGAACTGAGCAGAGCTGCCTGTCAGCTTTATCAACCTTGATACATCTGTATAAGATGGGGAAGTGTGCAAATACACCTGGTCCTGAGTGTCCAGAGCAAACTCAGAATCCTGGAATGGTTTGTGTTGGAAGGGACCTTAAAGCTCACCTCATTCCAGCCCCCTGCCATGGGCAGGGACACCTTCCACTATGCCAGGTTGCCCCAAGCCCCATCCAGCCTGGCCTTGGACACTTTGAGGGATGGAGCAGCCACAGCTGCTTTGGGCAACCTGTGCCACAGCCTCACCACCCTCAGAGGGAAGAATTTCTCATAGGTAAATTTTGATAGATCTCAGCTCAGTTTTTGGAAACCTGAGAAAGTTCTGCCACTTAACCTCTGAGAGAACAACCTCCTGTCCCCTTTGGTGCCCAAGCATGGCTCTGCCAGGAGAGGGAAGAGTTGACTTGCTCTGGGCTTGGGTTTTTCCCCAAAAGGAATATGCAGTCCTCATCCTCGGGGCTTAGCTCCCTGTTGGGTTTTCCTGAGATGCTGAAGGAAGAATGGGCATGGGTGTGTGTGTGTGGAGAGGGCACTACCCAGGTGTGTTCCACAGGGAGGAGCTGCAGTCAGTGCAGCGGGAGCTGGAGGTGCTTTCGGAGCAGTATTCCCAGAAGTGTTTGGAGAACGCCCACCTGGCGCAGGCGCTGGAGGCTGAGAGGCAGGCCCTCCGCCAGTGCCAGCGGGAGAACCAGGAGCTCAACGCCCACAACCAGGTGAGGGTCCCCACCCGGGTGATGGTGGGCTCTGTGCTGAGCCGTGGCCACGCTCCCCCTTCCCACAACGGCTCTCCCACTCTTCCCAGGAGCTGAATAACCGCCTGGCTGCGGAGATCACGCGACTGCGGACCCTGCTGACCGGGGAGGGCGGGGGAGAGGCTGCTGGGTCGCCTCTCACGCAGGGCAAGGATGCCTACGAGCTGGAGGTGAGTTCTGCAGAGGGGCACGTGGGTGGGCACAAGTGTTGTGTACCCCAGGAGTGTGTCACAGCCGGGAGGTGTCACAGCCATCTGTCCCCCAGTCAGCTCTCACAGCTGGTCAGCACTGTCATCATGGGCTGCATGAGGCCAGGAGATTCCGGGGTCCTAATCCTCCCTTCTCACCACGTTGAGCCAGACACTCACTCTTCCTTCTGCAGCCCCTGCTTGTCCCCAGGATTCAATCCATGCAGAGCAATGCAGACAGAAACTGGGGAGTGCAGGGAGCACATCAGTACTGTAAGCTTGGGCAAGTTCCCAAGAGATCCAGGAAGAGTTTTCTTGTGAGAAGCACAAGATGGGCGGACCAGAGGCTTTGTGGTGCTGGCACAGGGCTGAGTCTCCAGCCCTTGGCTTGTTTGTCACCGGGCACAGCAGGTGTCACACTGTGTCTGCTCAGGTGCAAAGATGCTGGTTTTTTGTTCCCACAGGTCTTGCTGCGGGTCAAAGAATCCGAAATCCAGTACCTGAAGCAGGAGATCAGCTCCCTCAAAGATGAGCTGCAGACAGCACTGAGGGTAATGCCAGGGGTGGTTCTGCAAGTGCTCTTACTGTGCTCTGCTCCTGAGTGTCTGTGCTTAGATTTCAACCCATTTACACCCAGATTTGAAACCATATTTAATTTTTTCCCTGAATGTAATTCAATATCCATTTTGGTGTCATCAGTAAAGCACTCCATGTATCAGTTTAAGACTTATCCCGCAAAGGAGACAGTGTGGGAAAACATCCCTTTCAGCGTGATTTCCCCATTTTCTGTCACATCAGATCAGATTTAAATGGCACAAACAATCAGTGTTAGAGATCTGCCCAGCCTCGCAGCGGTGGAACTGGTTTGCTCTGGACAAGCCAAGGCCATTTCTGGGAATTCTGCTTGAATTCTGTGTCTTGGCTAAAACGAAAAGCCACAAACAACCCTGCACGCACAGGCAGCACTGTGTGCTCGCCCTTGGCTCTCAGCTCTCTGCCTGTCTCCGTTCCTGCAGTCCCATATCGCTGCTGGAAGCAGCTCCGAGGGTGTGCGTTGCCCTGGCCAAGCCTTTCTCTCGATGCCGGCTCTTCTTCCGTCGGCATTTGCCAAGCTCCTCTTCAGTGCATCCACAAACCCCTCGGCTCCAGCTGTCTGTCTGGCTCCATCGGGTTGTTCTTGTTCCCTTGCCAGGATAAGAAATACGCCAGCGACAAGTACAAAGACATCTACACGGAGCTGAGCATCGTGAAGGCCAAGGCAGACTGTGATATCAGCAGGTTGAAAGAGCAGCTGAAAGCAGCCACAGAAGCTCAGGGAGAGAAATCCCCTGTGAACACCACTGTATCGGGATATGGTCAGTCCTCCTCCAGCAGCTCTAAGCAGTCCTGGAGTACAAACCCTTATGCAGTAATGGGCCTGAGTGTAAGACTTGGCCTTCCAACCCAAAGCTGATGGGCTTTGAAAGCCTTCTGGCATTTTGCATCAGGAAAACTTTGTGATGCAGGGATGCCCAAAAGCCCCCTCTGCCCTTAGGGCAGCGCTAAGAGTCGGGCTCATCGGGGCACTTTCCTGGGCTGGGAGGGCAGAGCCCCAGCCCTGTCCTTGCAGAAAGGCAGTGGGCACCAGGCTAATCCCACTTCTTTTGCTTCTTCCCAGATATTATGAAATCAAAAAGCAACCCTGATTTCTTGAAGAAAGACAGATCCAGTGTTAGCCGGCAACTAAGGAATATCAGGTCAAAGGTGAGCTCAGATGTCCTGCCCAGTGGGATGGGAATGAGGAATGCCCAGCATTTCTCTTTGGTGGGGATCCCAAGTGGGAAGAAGTGGGCAGGGGAAGAAAACCAAGGATTTCCCAGCCACTAGTGCTAGCCTGGATGGTTTTTTACTGGAAAAGGACTGACTGTGCAGCCAGGCAGGGCCCACTCCCCCACTCTGGACCCGGCTCAGATGGAGGCATGAAGCTGCTCCCTGGTTGGAAAAAAGGCTGAAGTTTACCCTGTTCTTTGGTCTTTCACAGGAGGACTATCCCAGTGATCAGCTCCCTCTTTTCAGTTGAAATTTAGGTGGAAATGTGCACAGCATTCTAGTTTTAGTGTTCATCACTGCAAGATTTTTTTGTCTTTATGTGTATCAGCAATGCCTGAGTCCTGGGCATATTTAACACACACTTTGCTTGTGTGTTAACATGGTGCAGATGGCCCTGTGCTTCTGTGGTCCTTCTGTGCTTGCTGTTGATCCCAAAGCCCAGTGATGCCGTGCCAAGCTCTCCTTGGCAGCCACTTACATCATGTGGGGCCGCAGGGATAAGGAAGGGCAAATAATGCTGATCAGGAGTCAGCATTAAACACAGGGCAGCTGGGAGGAAGCTCAGCATGAGCAAACCTGCTTTGCTTCTCACCTGGTGTCTCATGCTGATGTTTGAAGTGGTTGGGCCCTTGCAGAATGCTTTGAGCTCAGTGCCTATGTGGGGAAACACTCGGAGCTCTGCGAGCAGCAGCTCCTCAGCTCGGGGTGTCTACGCTGCACCCAGTAAACACAGAGAGACTTCTGCACATTTTGGGGCAGCCCAGACCTGCTGAGCCACTCCAATGTTGGGTTTCCCTTCACCACTTCAACTCAGATCACTTTCTGTGTGGTCCCTGTGTGTGTTGCTTGGTGGGGAAGGAGAGGAGAGGAAGCAGGGGCTGTGCCGGGGCATCGCTGCGGGATTGGGGGGCTGGGGCAGCGCCAGCGCCAATTCATTTGGGATTTATGAGCTTCTTCTTTTGTTTTTGTTTTTTTGTTTTATTTTGCTTTTTCCTTCAACAGTCCGTTATTGAGCAGGTCTCATGGGATAACTGAAATGAACCCGAGTCCAGGTTCCCTGCCACGTAGGTAAACACACCGGCACCCGCCCAGCGCCGCAGCCGCCACCGGAGCGGCCCAACCTCTGCATGCACTGCTCACACCTCCCTGCCAAACCAGAGCCCTCCTTCTCTTAATGACTGACTGATGGGTTTATTCACTGCTAATTCTTTTCCTGGGGGAAGGGGAAGAGGAGGGGAGAAGTCAGCGCACCCAAGATCCGTGTGAAACGCAGTCTCTCTGCCTCTTCCCTGGGGAATATGGCTTTTCGTCTTCCTGCTCTTCCCACCCTCACCAACACAGCTCATCGTCACAGAGAGGATTTGGACGTGGTGGGGCACGTTTTCCTGTTTGCTGTGTTGGGAGCGTGGGACACTGAGTGTGCATGCCTGAATGACTCTGCATGCCTCAGACTAAACTCCAGCACTGTCCAGGTCTCGTAGGAAAACACCTGTTCTGCTGTTAGCCAGGTGCAGGAATAGTCAGGGATGCCTTTAAGTGTACTTCCCACAACAGCCCGGAGCATGGAAAATGGTCTCAGCCACCTCAGCTGCAGAGGGGATGTCCTGGACTGCCCTAATTTCCTTTACCCACAATCGCTGCTTCTTCAGGTCGATCCATGCCTGAGCAAGACTCTTCCTTGCCCAGTAACCTTCTCCTCCCGCTCTCCATCCCTGAGCCTCCAAGGCTTCCAAGCTCGTCCAGCAAAAGGAGGGAGCTGATGAGAAATGAGGCTGACCCTAATGAGCCAGATACCTACGTTAACTGGGGCAATAGTGAATTTCCTGGCTGATGGCAAAGACTGAGGTGGGAGCACCTGCAGAGGCAGGTTAAGAGAGGGGAGCTCCCAGCACAGTGGCTGGAGAGCCCCAGGAAGTCTACTGGAAGATCCCTTTTTCACAGATACCATGCTACATCAGTCTCACTTCATGAGGCTCTGCTCATCAGCAACTCAGATGGGTTGTGGGACTGCCCGGGGGCTGACTTTGCTGGAATTTGTGCCATCAGGCAGAACAGTCTGATGATTCTGGTGTCTCCTTCCATCTACTGAGAAATCAGATGCGAGAGCAGGAATGCATGAGCTGCTCCCATTTAAAGAGGCCCAAAGTAAACTTCCTTTAGGAAGTGTGTGCTCAGAGACTCGCATCCCAGGAGGCTCTGCTGCCCCTTGGAAAGAGAGCACACGGCTTTTGGAAATTCAGTCCAATTTAGTGCTTTCATTTCCGTGCTGCCTGGCAAAGCCCTTCTGTGTTTGTGGGCCTGTGGGAGGAAAAACATTTCCAGAACTATGGTAACCATGGGAATCTGCACAGCCTTGGGGCAAGTTTATCATGGAGTCCTGCCTTGATAAACACATGGAAGGAAAGCTCAGCCTAAAAGTCCAACCTGCTGCTGTGATAGAACAGTCCTCTGGAGCAAGGCCAGGGAAGGGAAAGGAAAAGGGGAGGTGGCTGCCTGGTTGTAGGATCATGGAATCACAGAATGGTTTGGGTTGGAAGGGACCTTAAAAGTCATCTTGTTCCAACCCCCTGCCACGCGCAGGGACACCTCCCACTATCCCAGGTTGCTCCAAGCCCCATCCAGCCTGCCCTTGGACACTTCTAAGGATCCAGGGGCAGCCACAGCTTCTCTGGGCAACCTGTGCCAGGGCCTCACCACCCTCACAGGGAAGAATTTCTTCCCCATATCCCATGTAACCCTGTCCTCGGGCAGTGGGAAGCCATTCCCTCTTGTCCTGTCACTCCATGCCTTGTCCAAAGTCCCTCTCCAGCTCTCTTGGAGCCCCTTTAGGCACTGGAAGGGGTTTCAAGGTCTCCTTGAGCCTTCTCTTCTCCAGGCCGAACAATCCCAATTCCCTCAGACTTTCCTCAAAGGAGCTGATTTCCACCCCTCCAGTCTGTGCCTTTGAAGGTGCCAAGTCTTGGTCTGTAAAGCAAATGATGTTCCAGCTGCAGCATAAATTCCTTGCAAGTTCCAAGGACTGGGCTGGGAGGCAGAGCTGTGGGGTGGGGACAGGCAGTGGGGCACAGAGGGGCAGAGCCTTGGCTGTGGGGGCTGTTTTTAGTGGTGGGAGGTGGCTGTGCCTCATCATCAACAGGGACAACTCACCACCCAATGCTTTGCCCTCCTCAGTCTCTCCTACCACAGATTTGGGGCTGCAGGAAGGAGGGAGGCTGGCATTAGGCTGGTCTGTCCCCTCAGGCTGGTTTCAGTTTAAAGCTGTCCCTACAGGAGTCAGGCAGTTTATTTCTGGGTTTCTGCCCCTTTCAGTGCTGTGCTACTGAGTCCCCATGTGTAGGTGATGGATTTCACAATTCTGAATGTCAGGGGGCTGCTGGCCAGCTGAGAGTTGTGCCGTGAAATCTGGATGCTGCATCTGAATTGGATCAGCCATCAGGGCCTGCCAGACCTGAACAGCATTCAGGAGTCCTGTGTCTAACCGTGGGCAGTCGAGGCAGCTTTGGTTTGGGAGAGTCCCAGGGTGGGGTGAGAAAAGGGGTGGGATGGTTGCTGGCAGCACATGCCAGTTTCCAGGGTTTCTTGAGCAAATCCTGCATGGAGTGGAGCCAGGACTGTCCCCGTGGGTGCCGCAGTGGTGCGGGAGGCAGGGAGGGACCAGCCTGCAGGTCCTGCTCAGCATCCTGGGGCTTCAGCGCAGCAGATCCGAGCTGGCCTGCCCGGGGCTCCCTCCGCTGGAATTGCCCCATCCAGCAGTGCCCTGTGAGCTCCGGGG
This sequence comes from Dryoscopus gambensis, assembly GCA_013389985.1. NCBI lineage: Eukaryota > Metazoa > Chordata > Aves > Passeriformes > Malaconotidae > Dryoscopus > Dryoscopus gambensis. Next base: position 543,832 of record WEIT01005703.1, read on the forward strand.
GTCATTCCCAAGTCAGCTAATCCCGCTTGCAGCATGATGTGCCTCTCATTCGCTTCTGGTTCGTCGCCTGGTTCACTGCAATCTCACCCTGTCTCAAGGCAGTAACCGCCCTCCATAACCATGTGTTCTCTCTCAGCATGTCCCACTAATCCTCCGCCACAGAGCCCATTCCTCGCTGCCACGTCTCCTTTGCCTGAGCATCGCTCCCTCTCCGCGCGCCAGACGCCCGCCCGTGCCCCAATGCTCTCTGTCTTTTGTCTCTCCCAGAGTCTGAAGGAAGGCCTGACTGTGCAAGAACGCCTGAAGCTTTTTGAATCCAGGGACTTGAAGAAAGACTAGTTCTCCCCGCTCCGCTTGACCACGCGCACCTCCCAGCTTGAGGCAGCACAGCACCAGCACCGTTTGTCTCTCGTTCCTTACGACGTCCTCGCTGTCGTTCGTCCTGACGCCCCGACGGGACTCGGCGCCGCGGTGGCGGTGCCCCCCCCTCACCTCCCCGGCTCCTTTCCCTGCTTGTGAGATGCTCCAGAGACTCTGAGAGGGAGAGGAAGGGATTGGAGTGGGGTTTCCCCCCCACCTCTCTTCGGCGCTTTGTAGGAGAATCCTTTCTTTACTGTAAACCATTACACTAAGTGTCAGTATTAAGGCTCAGTAGCCTGTTAATAAGCTATAGCTCTGTCGGGAAGAGCGAGCAGGGCCTGGATGGTGTCAGCCAGACAGAGCTCTTACTGCTGTCTAGAGACCCCGTGCTCAGAGCACACCAGGAGCCTGATCTAACCATTGATCTTGACTGCATTACTTGCACCTACAAGCGGGGAAAGCCCGGGGGAAGCTGCCGGGGAGCGCGAGCCCGTGCCGGCGTCCGCAGCCTGGAGGTACAACACTGACATCTCGCTGGAGAAGGATGTAAGAAGTGATTCTCCTGCCCCGTGACTGTGCCGTATCCTGAATGTAGGTGCCACCAAAGCCCGGCGAGCTTTGGTGGCTGCCCAGGTGGTTATGGATGGGGAGCTGCAGCTACTGAAGTGCACCATCGAGTCGGCCCTGTCGTCCTCGCTCCCATCTCGCTGGTGGTCGAGTTGGTGTTCCAGGGGCCGAGCTGTAAGATCACTTTCTTGCCTCTGTTAGATCAAGTCCAGCACTCTTTTTTTTTTGCTGTTACTCCCTTCCTCTCATTGAATCCCATGTATCCCAGGGTCTGTGCGCATGTGAAACTCCCTTTTCCTAGTCAAAGGAAAGTAGAGTAGAAAGTAGAGCCAATATTGACTGAAAATGCACAGTGCTCAATGCATATAATGCTCCTTTTTTACCAGCTTCTTGAATTCAACTCTTCTTGTCAGCAGGGCAGCTCCTATTTTAATTCTTTAACCTTTTCCTGAAATAAAAATCTCAAAACCAGTATGTGCTTCAGACCTTCTCAGTCCTAATAGCTTTTGTATTTAAAACACAGTTAAGCACCGTGAGGCTGATAAATGGACACAAAACAAAGGGATGAGGAGCTGGTAGCACTTAGATGGTCACAGCCAGCTGAGCAGAGGCCTCCTAGCAGAAGCCCGTGCTGCTTTGCAGGTGTGGGCTTCATCCCAGGCTAGATCTCAAGATGCCACCTGGAAGGATCCTAAGTCCTGCCTCTCCAGTCACTAGAGCTGAAGGAGACTCTGGCACATTGGCTTCCCAGCCTGGTTGGGGGCTGGGTGACCACATGGCTTCAGGCTGGGATGTCGAAGATACCCTGGCCTTCACCTGGAGCAGAGCTTCCTCTTGTCCTTCAGGCACTCAGCCAAGGTTGAGGCCGGCAGCCCCCAGTGCTTCCCTGCTGGTTTTGGGTCTGGTGGGTGGCACAGGTGCAGCTCTCAGAGTCCCGTGGGGCTGGTGAAACCACTCCCAGTCATGCCAGGCTGGACCATGGCAGCTGCCAGAGAGTTACCTTCATCCACCTGCGAGCAGCATCTCTGTTCCATCCTCCAGACCCTCAGCAGGACACGGTGTCATCGAACCACAGTGTGAATCAGGCTCTTGTCCAGCTTGTGTGGCCTTGCCGTGGCCAAGTGTCCAGCTTGGCACCTCCTGGGGTACCCAGGGCAGCACTTGGCAGCTGGTCCTGCCCAGAGGAGCCCTGCTCGTACCCAGCCAGGATGCCAGCACCTTGCAGGGAGCAGAGCACCTGTTCCTGCTGGGATGCTCTGCATGCCTCGGTGCGCATGGAAGTCCTGGAGATGGGAGCAGGGTAGGAGAGAGGCTCAACCTGTCAGATACAAAGCTTTTCCCTCGTCAGCAGCACGGGCCCTCAGATGTGTGGATGTGCAGGCAGTCACTGTATCCGAGTTCACCGCAGCACTTCCGTAATCTGGGCACTGGAGAACCTGGGAACCTTCCTACCATGGCCCACCTGGATCACTTCTCCAACCACTTCATCCCTGGCTCCGTGGTGAGCTCTGATCTCCTGGCAGAGGCCATGGAAGGCAGCATGGATGTGGGATGGCACGTGGGCCTTATTGTCATTGCTCTTCCCTTGCAAGGGATCACTGCTTCTAGGAGAACACCCTCCTCCTCCTCTTCTCTGTAGACTTATGATGGCACTTTGTCCTTTTTAGCCAGCCAGGCAGAACGTTCTGGTCTCCTCCTTGCCATGTGGACCCTGGCCTTTCTTAGATTCCTCAGCAAATCCTGCTCATATGCTCTAGCTTGTAGGAGCAGACGTTTTCCATGGGGGAGTTGGGCTCCTCGGGAAAAATAAATGGAGAATCTTGGTCTTCTGTAGAGACAGGGCTGAGCAGTGGCCTTGACATTGTTGGGATCAGCTGCACCTTCCATGGCAGTGCTTGGGAAGGATATTTGGGGTGTCTTTAGGGTGGGAGCTGTGAGTTCTGGGGGTTACCGAGAGGGAGAGGAGGAGGGAAGGTGCCTTATGCAGCCAAATGTTCTGAACCCCTGCTGAGGGTTCTGGGCTCACTGGTGACTCTCAGCATCTCTCCAAGGCAAGAAGGCAGCACTTCACCTGCCTTTACAATAAGGAAAAAGAACCTGCAGCACCAATAAACAGCCCCAAACTGAACTATTCCTGCAGAGCACAGTGCTTGAGAATAAAGGGAGAAGTCCTTTTACTCATAGCAGTGGTCCTTAGTTATCCTTCTGCTTCTTCCTGCTCTAGGCTTCATCCACCTTTTGGGATTAATCAGTGGCTATTTAAATTAGAAAGCGTGTGGGCAAGCTGCTGCATTCTGCATCACTCCATGCTATTGATAGCACCAAAAAGGGAGGTTTAGGAAAAGTCAAGTGCAGCGAAGGCCCAGGTGTCTTCTCGTTGGCTCCAAGTAATCTTATTTTTCCTGAGTAAAATTTTCCTCCCATTTGCACCATCTCCCCTGAGCCAGACTGAATCCTTCTTTAAATGTCACCTTTTCTTTGCCCACGTATTAAAAAAAGAAGCAAATTGTGTTCATTTGCTTCAAAAATAGAATTGCTTAGAATTGGTGTTGACTTGCAAACCAGAAAATTCCCTCTTTTTTTTTTGGTACCAGAGAACTGGGCTGCAGAAAAAGCACTCACATTGCAAAACATGTCACTTTTGTACCAGCTCTATTTGATGGCACCTCCACAAGACCTTTGCATTTTTGTCCTGGTTTGGATACTGGCTTGTTGTGGACGCTCATGCACACACACACTCACTGTGGCTTGCCTTTGCTCTGTAATTTTATCCATTTTTTTAGGCAAAAAAGCTTTCTTATTCTTTTTTTTAAAAAACAAAAGTGATTTAAAACCTGTGTAGTATTCCAAGCACGCAGTGTAAATATTTATTCCTCAGCAGTCTGCAGAGGGTTCTCTTTTGTGACTGAGTTGTGGGTTTGATTTTTAAGTCTTGTTATAGCACAGAGGCCCCACGTATGGGTTGGGAGAGGAGCAATGAGTGTAACATGTCCAACGCACCCCATCTGCCCTGATAAACTGCTTTTTTTGTGTTTGAGGACTGTTATAAATACCTTTTCAAACCTTTTCTGCTGATCTATGCCTTTAGCTTTGAAGGTACCTGTCCAAAGATTGTGTACAGCCTGTTTGACCACTGTAACCTACTTTGCTATAAATTCGGGGTATTTTTTTCCAGAGGACTCAATAATCTTGTGTTTGACAGTGGCATCAACGCTGTGCATGTGCAAACTGTACCCTGTTGTTACAGAGAGCAGCATCAACTCCCTGCTGAGCCTCCTTGCACAGCCACCCGGGGCTGTCGCAGTGAGCACCCGGGTTTGGGAGGCACCAGTAACGTTGTGCAGCACATTTGGGATGCTCCTGGGCTTCCCGAGGGAGCCACAGCCCCCGCTGCACAGACACCCATCCCACAGCAGCACGGCCCCGCGCTGTTGCTCACTGTGTCACTTCACAGTGTAACTACAGCGAGGAGACCCAAGGCACTGCTGCAGGCACAGGGAGCACCAGGCCAGGAACAGCCACCTCAGCGTGAGGCTGCTGAGCAAACAGGGTGTGGGATTTACTAGAGAAACCTGTCAAGCTGGTACCAACTGAACTAAGCCAGCTGGCCCTGAACTCGTAAATAATGGGTGCAATTAGCATTATTTTCTTCATGCTTTCTTCACTGTGTGTGCAGGACAAGAACAATCACTGTTTGTTCTCACCTAGAGAAAGCAAAGCATGTAAGGTACTGGAGACTATGGTAAGTAGAAAGCAGGAATGCTCTGGCTTGGCCTGTGTCCACCCTCCTGGAGTTCTGGATGACTTGAGAGTTTAAAGAATCATTTGGAAGGACGGAGGTTTGGGGGAGAGGGAAGGAAGCTCTGCGAGGCTGTGGGTGGTGTCTGATGTGGCTGTTCAGGTGTTAATGGTTACCCTTCCTCCAGTGCCCTCAGAACAGCTCGGCCTTGGCGCTCTCTGAGCAGAGCTTCACCCGACTGACCAGTGATGGGGACTCGTTCTGGGTCACATCTGGGCACTGTGCTCTGCCACGTGAGTCTGGGAACAAGCCACGGGGACTGTGAGCACTGAGGGTGAAGGAGGCATTTCCCAGAGGGGTTTCTGTGATGCTGTGACACAGCAGCCAGTGCTCAGCCCCAGCTGCGACGTGGCCGAGCAGCATCGGAGCAGGGCCAGCGGGAGCCGGGCAGCGCCGGGATGCTGCAGCCTCAGGTCTCTCACACATCATTTTTTCCCCCCTGCAAAGGGGAAGGGCGTGGGAGGCTCCTGTTTCTCCATGGGTGTGAGTTCCTGTCTCCTTCCCTTCTCCCTTCCACTCGCGGTTTATTCCAGTGCTTTTCTAAGAGCCACCATTCCTGATCAACTGCTCGCTGTAATAGAAACGTCACTTTTTCTCACTGTATTTATTCCTTACAAACCCTGTGTGACATTCTAGGCTCCCCTGGATGTAGCTGATCATTTTTACTTTGTAAATATAATTACCTAACTTTACACTAACTATATGGTAATAAACTATTTTTGCACCACCCTTTGCATGCCGTGTGTGACACGTTTGTTTCTAAAAACAAGGAAGAACAGGGCAGAGATCAGAGCACGAAAAAGGAGATGTTTGCTTTTAAAGTCACACTTCACAAAGGACATGCAACAGGCAGCATTTTGACAGCAGTAATACATTTTAGGTAGTTTAAATCTAGTGCTGCTGAATGGGATTTACTGGAGAATGACTTTCCCCAGGTGCTTCCATACAGGCAATATAATTTTCTTTCCCCCATGCAAACTTTCTCAGAGCAAATCTAAAATCTCAGGATGTCCATGTATCATAAATATCCTAATAAGGATCTATAGGAATTGGAATGCAGAAGTCAGATGAGGATGTTGGTGTTTTGTGTGAAAATGCTTTATTAAACAGTGCCAATCGCAGCACTCCTGGTAACAAAACTGCTAACAGAGTATCAATTTGGAGAGATATTAAGGCACTTTCTATTTAGTATAAAACAGTTCTTACACAGACACTATTTAGAGTTTGAAATACTTAGGTTTACATCATCTTTGTTCCACCCTGAGCTACAGGGACAGAGATGTCACCTCCCTCCCCTTGTTGTCCCCAGCCTGGTGCTGCCAGGCGAGGGCACAGACCATGGCACGGCATCCCAACACCCGAGAGAACCAGGGTTTCCAGACCTCTCCTGAAGTGGGTGACCCAACTCCAGCCATGTCTGCTCTCCAGACAAACACTGATCCCAAAGAACCATTTCTCTCATTTCCCTCCTTCCCTACACTTCCTTGCTGGAAGAGAAGCTGTCCTTACTATCTGTGCTCATGTTTCTACAGCGGAGCTGTGCTAGCCTTTAGCCAAAAGAAACATGCAAAATCAAAACTTAAAAATTTTTGCTATTTCCCACAAATTTCCTTTTACAAACTTTTAACAATTAATGCCAACGAGAAATGTAACTGAGGCACTTAATCTATAGAAACTCTTAACTCTGCTGTAGCCCTCTTGTCTCTCCTTTAGTTACTGGTGTAGAGGAGCCCTTGGGATACAATTCCATCCCATATCCCAAGCTGGAAAACGTTCCTTTTACCACTGAACACACCTGGTCTGCACCAGGACTCGGCAACGAGCCTGCCCAAAGTTTTAATGCCTGTGAATGCAGCTCTATGCCTGTTACCCTCACAACCAGTTGTGCCATTCTCTCTAGCAGGGGAATGACCCACAGCAAGGGATCTGGGGCATTTCAGGGCAGGGAACACAACACTTCTCTGGAGACCTTTACCTAAGTTACACCCAGATGGACAAAATGATGTCTACACACAGTAATAAAATCTGTGGGTGTTACCATGCTGTAACCTGTGAGGCAGCTCAATCATTTCTCGCCTTTGAGAAAAAAACTGTAATTGGCAGGATTGTACTCTTCCCAAATCCTTTCAAACTCATCCTGAAAAGCCTTCACATACTCGGCGTCCTCCACGACCAGCACATTCTCCCGGTTGCTCTGGATGGCCTGGGTGGTCCAGTTGAGGGAGCCTGTGATGAGCATCCTCCGGTCCACGATGGCGAACTTGTGGTGCATGTACCCGCTGTGCTGGTCGTGGCGCACCTGGATCCCTGCGGAGACACAGACACCCGCTCAGGGCTCACCGGGCCCCGCAGCGGGCCACGGCCACCCCCGGTGCCGGGCTCCGTCCCCGTGCCGGGAGCGCCGCG
>WEIT01005703.1:551214-564067 GCA_013389985.1 Dryoscopus gambensis
GCCGCGGAACGGGCGGGAGCGGCCTGTGGGGAGGGGCGGCCGCCAAGGGGGCCGGGCCGCGCTCCGAAATCCCGGCGCAGACCCTGCCCCAGGGTCCGAACCCTTCCCCAAACGCCGACCCCTCCCCAGGCACCGAAACCCTGACACCGAACCCTTCACCACACACCGGCCGTGGACGCCGCAGACACGCAACGCATCCTTTAATCAGAGAATGGCGTGGGTTCGAAGGGATCTCAAAGGTGTTACTGTTCCAACCCCCTGCCATGGGCAGGGACACCTTCTACTAGACCAGGGTGCTCCAAGCCCCGTCCAGCCTGGCCTTGGGCACTCCCAGGGATCCAGGGGCAGCCACAGCTTCTCTGGGCAACCTGTGCCAGGGCCTCACCACCCTCACAGGAAGAATTTCTTCCCAATATCCCATCTAACCCTGCCCCCTGGCAGTGGGAAGCCATTCCCTCTTGTCCTGTTCTTCTATCCCTTGTCCATAGTCCCTCTCCAGCTCTCCTGGAGCCCCTTCAGGCACTGGAAGGGGCTCTGACATCTCCCTGGAGCCTTCTCTTCTCCAGGTGGACACCCCGAGCTCTCCCAGCCTCTCTCTAGAGCAGAGGAGCTTCAACCCTCGGAGCATCTTTGTGGCCTCCTCAGGACTCGCTCCAGCAGCTCCACATCCTTGTGATGTTGTTGGCACCAGAGCTGGAGACAGCTCTGCAGGTGGAGTCTCACGAGGGCAGAACAGAGCAGGGCAATCACCTGCTGGACGCTGCCTGGCTGAGGGGACAGGAGTGGCAGAACTGGAACAGAAAGGCTTTGTCTGTAAGGCTTTGACTGCAGCCAGCAGTCACCCAGCACTGGCAGCTGCAGCACTCACCACTCCCACCTCGCTCCCGGGTACGCGCTGCTCAGCCAGGCAGAAATCACACTGGAATAAAGAATTATCCTGCCTCAATCAGTTTGTCCCTAAGGCGCATCGTTTGGAGGGAAGGAGGGTGGTGAAAGATGTCTGCAGACATGACTTTTTTGTTAATTAAGTTGTGCACATTCCAGCTCTTGCTGACGGCAAAGGGAGCACCCGCGGCCTCACCTGCGAGCTGCAGGAACCTGCCCAGGCAATCATTTGGTAATCCCACGTACAGATGTGTTTTGGCAGGCAAGCACAGCTGGGCTGTAGGCTCACTGACTGGGCGGCTCTCCCCTTCTTTCCTGTGGGCATTTTATAAGTGTTGAGTAAGTGGTTTCCTTGCCCTGGCTCAAAACTGAGTCTGGTTGTCCATGACAGCCTGGTTTCAGGTCAGGATGGAGAGGGATTGACGTCGTGCACAACTCACCAAGAGCAAGGGGAGAAGCAGCAGCCTCGGGCTCAACCTTGTGACCAACCTTTTGCTGTTTCGGAAGGAACCACTAGACCAGGTTTTGATGTTGGATTGCTTGGGAGAGCTGTTTTTTTAAAAGACAAAACCAGTTCGGCAATCGAGGAGGTCTCAATGCCCAATGATGCCAAACTCACCTGCTCTGTTACGCAGCTCTGGACAGGACCAGAATAAAATGAAGAGTACTAGGTCAGTCTACAAGAAACTAACACAAAGGTAAGAGGAAAAGACCTCTGTTAAATACTCTACATTAGACTTTGGCTAAGGATGCAGGAATTTTGTGGATCAATTACTGCTTCCCCCCACCACAACAAACACACACATTAAAAATGAACACAAAACCAGGCTTTGTTCATTTTACAAAAATAGCTCTTATGAGATTTAATGCCTGTCTCCATTTTACAGATGTTCCAGACAAAAATCAACCTGCATATTTTATATATAAGAACAGAACTTGTGACAAGCTGGAACATCCTCTCTGAGCTTGAGTGAGTGTAGAAGGTCACCTGGGTAAAACCTGCCTTTAGCTTGTTCAAAATATCTGTGGTAACGTCAAGTGTTCCCAATAATGATCCAGAAAAACAAAAAAAAAGACATAAACCCCAGACTTCACAACAGAAACAGTGATTCCTTACAGTACAGATAAGGAATATCTGGTTAGGTAATTAAAAAATGCACCAATGTTTTCATGAACTATTAAGCAAAAATGGCTACTATAGAGTTATATAAGGGAGCACCTACAGGTTGAATCTCTTCTGCTTAATTTAATTAGGAAGCTAAAAAAGACAGAAGAGAACCTTATCCTGGCGAGGTTATCTTCATTACCTGGAAGTTCTGCAACCACAGGCAAAACAAGGCGAGTATTTTCCCCTCTGAGAGGCAAAGCAGGCTGCATGTTGAGACTTCTTATTTTACAGTTTGCCCTCCCAGACAAGATTTCCAAAGCAAATGCTAAAACCATCTCAAGTTAAGATATAAATAAATAAAGAGGAGTGACAGGACTCCCGTGGGATATCCTGACTTATGCTACAGCAGAAAATAGTCTCTTAAATCTGAGCACAAAGTCGTTTGGAATAATTTACATGTGATCCATACCCTGTGACATGTCTCTTATTTTTGGTTTTCTCCTCTCAGGCATTTAGGAGATCTGTGAGGGATTTCAGTGAGATTAACCATATGCACTCCCAGGAGTTCTGGATGTTGTCACAGGCCTGCCAAGGAATCCAAAGGTGAGGCCTGCTGCCACACCATGATGCTTAATGAGGACAGGATGGGATTTTAATTAATTTAGCTGGTTCTTTGAGCGTTGCTGTGTTTTAGTCTCAAGTGTGCACGTCTAGATTGAGAGCTGAGTTCCAGGGGAGACAGCAGCACTGTGGATTAGCACTTATTAGTCCAGTCTCACAGCAAGTAGAAAAGACTCAAGTCACTCTTCAAGTTGGTTTGAGGACGAGGAGAATAGTGATGAAGCCTCACTATCCGCCTAAAGCACATGCTGCAGGCTCAGCAGAGGTAACCAGGGTTCCCTGCCCTTCTCTGAAGGCAGCAGGGGAGGTTGGGCACCCTTCAATTCCGGGACTCTGAGGACGTTGGGCTGCGAACTGTGGACATCAGGTGGGACTTGTACGTCTTGCTCAGGCCGGTCATCCAGAACTTGAGCAGCTTGACATTGTCCTCCTCTGCAGCTCCCAGGATGCTCAGCAGTTTTTGGGTATCCTCCTTGGGTCTGCTGTCCACTTTAGTGAATTTAAAGAGGACTTTCACTTTACTGCAGGAACAAGAGATTCCTGTCATTATCAAATGGACTCACACGCGTCAAACAGGGAACAAGGAGGAGCTGGAGCTTCTCTTGGCACCTACTGCAACTAAATGTTAATAAAAGCTTCAACCAGTGTTTCATGGAAACTGTTCTCATGCTCTGATGAAGGAGGGGGATTAGTTGAGGAGATGACTCATTTTCAGTAATAATGGGCATATTTCTAGTTTGTTTTTTTCATTCTACCAGAAGGTAGAACAATTAATTGTGACAACTGGGAATCTTCCCTGGGAGACAAACCCAGTGCCCATCTGGCCTTCAGGTAAATTCACAGAGTCATGATCTTCCATTAATTATTTCACATGACTGACTGGTGTTCCTTTACAGCTACCTGCACCTCTGAAATGCAGTGCCTGAGGGCAGGACCCGGGCATGTGTTTGGGTGTTACCTGTGCTGGGGTATGGCCACACTGACAGGCAGAGAGGGATTTGCATATTTAATCCTCCTAACCAAGGTGAGGCAGACAGGTGCTGTCATGCAGGTAACCCACAGATGTGTGAACTGAAGCATAAAGGTTAAGAACTGCTGAAAGCCAAAAAGACAGTTAGGACTAGAGTAGAAAATTCTTAACTCTTGACTTAATTTGTTCCTGTAAATCCAGCTACTGCTGAAGTCACCTGACTGAAGTGTGTCCTGCACTCTGCTGTAACTGTTCCAGGAGCAGTGCCAAAGCTGCTCCTCTCAAAGCACGGTAGCTCTACTTACTTCATCCACTCCTCCTTCAGGCAAACAAGGCACTGATCCACAACATCCACGGAGAGGTTCTGGTTGGTCAAGGCAGCTTCGATCTTGTTCAAGATTGTTGGGCCAACTGCAGAAGCAGAAAAAGGGGGAAAGGGTGAGAAAGAAGACACACGAGCTAAAGGTTACTGCTTACACCCTTACTACTAGTTAAATATATCCCCCAGTGGCCTGCTGGGATTTCATTTCCATGGAAGAGGAGCTAAAGATCATCCCTTTAGAAAAACACCTCATCCAAGAAGCAACACGGAATTTAGTGAAGGACCCTGGGACATCAAAACAGGTTATGAGGCCTTTGTTTTCTTCAGCGCCACTTCTTAACTGCTGCTTAGCTTTTGTTGTGCCCTTATCAAAAGATCCTTAAAAACAAAAGGTTATAAAAAAGCCTTCATGCTTTGTACAATATACAAATATACATATAAAAATATAAACCCTCAACTTACTCTTGATTTAATGTTCCTCTTGTTAAGAGCAGTTCCAGGATACTTAGAGAAAAAATAAACCAGCAACCAACCCAAGGCATTCCTGGACCACTTTTTGGAAGTCCCTAGGAGACTTTTTTCCCAGCAGTCCATGGCCTAGTAAGTTTGATGCTGTGGTGGAGAAAAGACCTTCCAGTGCCTCTTTTTGTCCAGAAGCTTCTAGACGTGCCACTGATTGGATGGAAAATAGACTGGTGCATTTATGCATGTGCAATAGGAAGAGCACTATGGAGAGAGCAAGTCTCTGCTTTGCATCTGTATCTTCAGGGACAGAGAGGAAGGATGAGCCATCTGCCATGTCTTTTGAGACACTCAGTGAGGCCAATTCATCTAAATTAAGATGTCCCAAAACCCACAAGATTGATGGACCTGACTCAAATCACACCTAGGTTCAAGTGTTCAACTGCTGGAAGGAAGTAGGTAAAATTAAATTAAAAAGTCTTGGTATTTCTCTATCAGTCATATTTGGCTATCAAGTGGAACATGGAAAATAGGGATGTCATGGTCCTTACAAGTTAGTCTTACTCAAAATAAACACACAAGTATTCCAGGATTGAAAGTGCGGGCTACAGAATTTCCCTACAATTTTTCTTATATGTATGTTACAGAATCCATTTCTCATTTATGAAAATTAATAGGCAAAGTGCTGATCTGATAGAGCAAATCCTTTATAACTGAACAATCTGTAGTGAACCTCACCTCAAGCAGCTAAACCCCAGTTGAATATTGACCCAGCTTCTACTCAAACCTCCTTAAGGGCCAGTACATGAAAACCAGTTAAAGACCAAGATGCTCTTTTAATCTCAGTGACAGAGGTTCTTTCTGCTTTCAAACCACCCACCTCGATCTGCTGCAACAGGGCTCCCACTGGTGACAACGAACTCGTACTTGTTGAGGGACTGCTCATCATCAAACAGGGTTGGGTAGAGGTTGGAGCGGGTGGCAGCACGGACTTCCACCAGGACTGCAAACTCTGGAGCAACAAGAGGCCAAAAGAGCATGAGCCGTGCTAGGGCAGATTCCAAAACACAGCTACAGACCCTGCTATGGTCAGTGCCTAGAGAAGGTGTCACATCTTTCAGTCTCTGACCAGGCAAAGACACAGGGAAAACAAAATGAAGCAGTTCGGGCTTTATTTCATGCAGGCAATACTTATTTAAAAGAAACAAAACAAACATCTGGTGTCCTTTAACATGAGAAGACAGGAAGGGGAGAGGGTTCTGCAACAGGTTCTTACCAGATGACAGGATGTGGGGTGGGATTTGGACGTGTGGGCTCAGGCCCAGGAAGTTGCACCGATAGGCCTCCTCATACTGGTCACTGTAGGGGATGATGCGCACGCACCCGATGGGCAGCATCGTCTGCAGGGGGCAGAAACCACTCAACAGAAACTCTGGCACCAGCGAAGGACAATTTTCTCTCTAACTTCATGGCTAACCAAGACCTGGAGCATTGCTTAGGCAAATGATCCTGATTTGGAGGATCAGAGCAACCTACTCAGCTTGAGAGCCCATGCAGTCGCTGAGGAGAAGCAAGGCATCCAAAGGTTGAGGGGTTTTTGTTTTGTGCATGTTTTTTGGGCCTTTTTAATTGTTGTTTTTCTCAAAACCCACAAAATTTAGAACACGCTCTTCACGAGATTACGTATCAGGGGCAGATCATTATAAAGGCTGGAGTAGTAGAGAAATACATGTAAAAATATGCAGCCAAGAAATAAAGGAAAATATTTCTACCCGTAGCACATCAAAGGCAGACTGGACAAGATCCATATCTCGAGCTTTCCAGATGACCTGGTTCCCCATCAGAACATGCCAAGCCAGCATTCGGAACGCTGATGCCCCAAGAACCTGAAAAAAAAAACCAAACCAAATCATTCTGCATTGTTTATGAATATGAGTGAAATGTCCAGTTTGCCTTATTAAAAACATGAGTGACAGGTAGGAAAATGGCTAGAACTGAAGAGCAGGAATGAACAAGGAAATTTAACACATGAACCTTGGGCACATGAACCTTCCCCCTCAGTCAGGTCACTGGGAGCACTGGAGAAAAGCAAGATCTGTACAGAATAATTTATTCTATTTGTAAATTATTTTTCCCCTCTGAAACACTTTTTTTAAAAGCAAATATTACTTGGCTTTAAAGATGCTGCACAACCTCTGTATTAAATTACTGTCACTGCTCTTGGGAAGAGGAAAAGTGCAGAATTGGAGAGAAATCATCTGACCCCACCCCACATGACTGACGATCACCAGAGGCCCTCGTGAGGAAGGGAGCGTGCTCGGAGATGCAGTTCACATCATGCTCCTGGCTGGGCAGGCACCGTGCTGAACACAGCACCAGGACATGTGCAGATTGCAGGAAATAAATGTATCTTAAAAAAAAAAAACATTATCAGGAGAAAAGAGCTTGTGAACTCAGCACCCTTTCTTACCTGTCTCATGTGCCTGAGAGAGCGAAAGACAGACAACCTTCTGTGAGCTACGTTCCAGCTGTTGCAATCTGGTATCAGAGATGTTTCAGGGGAGCTTTTGGACAGCTCCTGCCCTTCCACAACATCTGGCTGGGAAGAAGGCTTCTCTTCTTCCTCAGAACCATCCCAGCCTTCTGACTCTTCTTTCAGATCTAGCAAAAAAATCAGCCAGAGTGGTCATAAAAATTGCTGCTCTCTAGGAATGGAAACTGGAAAGTGCCCACATGCTGCAGCCATGTGATTTTGGGTGTATGTGGGAAGAGAGAGCTCAGAACACAGTAACTGAAAGTACTGGCAGCAGCAGACACACCTAAGTGTTAATGAAGTGTTAATTCAGATAAAAAGTAACTACTGAATTTTCAACTTCTACAGAACAGAAAGTCACATTTTTTGACCAGCTATGTTCTCTATTCTTGTTCTAAAGGTTATGGCCAAAGCTTTGTAGACTCTAGTCTAAATGGGTTGATAAAATAATTCAATGCAGGAAAAAAAACCCCTATGATCCTCTACTTTTAGAAAGTTTGTAGAAAAAGCAGCCAGAAATCCGTATGTTGTGACTGCAAATCCTCCAGGCTGTAGAGATTCATTGGGAGGGCCAGCCCAGCCAGAGAGAACAATAATCTTGATGATGCAACACTGCTACTCAAGTGACAAACACCACGTGTAGAGAGCCTTTGAGGTGCCTGGATTTCAGATTCCTGTCAGAGCCATCTCCAGATGGGAGAGTGGATCAGCTGCTGCAGAGACTACCATGAAGGTAAAGCTGATGAACAATGGATGTGCTTAAGATGCTGATCAAAGGACTCAGGGTTTCACCATCTGAAGCATTCTCAGAGGGTCTTTGCAGCTCTGGAAACTTCTATCTCACCTGCAAGTTTTTCCATCTGAACGAGGGTGTCTTCTGTGGGTGCTCCCTCCAGAAGCTTCTCTGTAAGCCGGCTACCACAAGCTTTCAGAAGCCTGGAGACATTGAAAGGAAGAGAAGCACGGTTCATGCAGCTTGCCAGGTGCAAAAATCCAGGAAGAAATTTGGTGCCATGATGTCAACAAAAAATCCAACCACTAACCAGCACATCCCTGTGCTTTCCTCAGTGTAGGGCTATTGGCCCATGTGACAATCCCTGCCATGCAAAGTCAGATCCCACTGTTCTGCAATTTCTTTGTGCAGTGTGCTTATCCCCACCCAAATCACATGCCAGTGTTGCAACCCTCCCTGTGGCATCTTTCCAGGGAAGTTTAATGAGCCAGTCAGGCACTGGAGCAACTGGACTCTCCCAGAGCCCAATGGCTGCACCCCCGATGCTGCCGATCCCAACACAGGAGCACTCCCAGCTGAACCACCACGGTCTGTCACGTGTGAATTCAAGGTGCAACACACCGGGGGTAGGAGCATCTTTTATTCCTTTCTTCCACACTTCCACACTGCAAAACCTTTCCATCTGCACAGCCATGGCCTCTATTAGCTGCCACATGTGTTTTGATTCACAGCAAAAAGACATTTTTTTGTCCTACAGGCATCAGTGTTGGCTCCTTCCAATTCAGACGCAACTTCGCAAAGTCTAAGTATTACCTCAAAAAAAATACCCAAACGCTCAAATCACATTCCCACTCTTTCGGGATATAGCAATACCCTCCTCAGGAAGGAGCTGTACAAGCTGAGAACAGCAGTGGCATTACCAAGCAAAGGAGGTGTGCAGACAGGCCCAGAGGTTTTCGTCGTTGGTCAGGGACGTCAGGGAGCGGGCGGCGTTCCCGTTGCGCTGGTGCAGGAAGGGGGTGAAGGCCGTGTTCATGCGCTGGGCACGCTGTGGGCACCCGAACTGCTCTGCTTCAAACACCTGCACACACGGCAAGGGCACTGTCACAGACTGGAAGGGATTCAGTGCTTGCCCAGAGCTCAGCCAAAAAATCACAAAATACCAAGTGAAAAGGGTGCGTCACACAGACCCCTACAGTTATAGGAAGACAGAGGGAAAGGGACATCTTATTCTTAGATGGACTAAAATTATCACTAAGTAACACTTGTGCTCCAAAATCATTGTTCTCCCCAGATTTACTTATTTACATTTGTAACAGAGCTGTTGTTTACCAGGCCTGGGAAAAGCACTGAGTGTTTCAAATGACAAAAACACCCTGTTCCTTCCCTCCTACGTGCCCAGACACAGAATCCTGGAATGGTTTGGGTTGGAAAGGACCTTAAAATTCAACTTGTTCCAACTACCTTGCCACAGGCAGGGACATGTTCCACTAGACCAGGCTGCTCCAAGCCCCATCCAACCTGGCCGTGAACACTTCCAGGGATGAGGATACACACCATCCTCTTTGTGTCAATCTTGATGACCACCCTGGCATGAGCTGGATCAGCTTTTTGACTCAGCTGTCAATCAGGGATCATGATGCTGTACTGACACTGAGTCACAGGGGCTCTGTGCACTGACCCACCTTGAGTGCTTTGCCCTGCAGCTCATCAATGATGCCTCTGATTTTTCCCAACAAGAAAGGCCAGGAGTTGATGAGGTAAATCCGGTCCATCATGATGGTGATGATGCTGTACCAGCGCTGGAAACCTCGAGCCAGGCTGTCTTTGATAAAGAAGGTGTGGCTGAACACAAAACCATGCTGTTCATCTCCGAAAAAAATAGGGCCTTCACGTCCTGGGCAGACCTGAAGGGGAGGGACACACACCAAAGTCATTAAGCACATCACAGAGTAACCAACTAAGCAGCTTCCTCCACTTTAACACCCACTCAGTGAATAAATGAAGCCTTTTTACACTACTATCCCAAACATGTGGTCCAACAGCCCTCCAGAGGTATCCTACAAACACTCCAAATCCTTCAATTTAACTGTATTTTAAGAATTCAGCTCCATTCAACTACAATACTGAGAACCCAGAAGGAATTTTGCTGATCCTGACACACAAATGCTCATTAATCTGTAAGGTTTTCCCTCATATCTGTTAGAAGATGAATATTAATGGTCTACCAAGGGCACTCAACAGCTTCAGAGTGTTCAGATAACACAGGTTATCTTACAATGAAAAATAAGCACAAGGAACAAAACCAAGAAGGGGATATTTTTAGCCTCACAAGGTGAGAGGAAGGAACCCTCGAGGTCATCAAAGATCAAGTTTAAAAAATACCACCAGTTCTGGAATAAACAGACTTCTGTGCCTGTCATTCCACCTCGTTCCCTCTGTGTTTCAGTCCGCACAGAGCAGCCAGGATCAGCAAAGGAATATCCTGGATTTGAAGTGACACAGGAGCCATAAATAGTGTTTCCCTGTCCTCCTAGGCAGGTACCTCACAGCTGAGGCTGCGGACGCAGGCCTGGCGCACGATGCTGAACAGCTGGGGGTGGTTTGGGTGCTGGTGGCTGACGTACTTGATGGAGGTTTCTTTGTCGTGGCTGACGTACCCCGGGTGTCCTCCTGCAAGAGAGCGGCAGCCCTGAAGGCAGAAAAGCAAATCCAGCCATAAATGAGCGTGCAGTTATCTCTGGCTTCCAAAGAGCTCCGAAGTTTTTGTTCCCTCCAAAACACCATAAAATGTTATTTACACACACAGAGACTCAGAACACAAGGAATGTGAGTCAGGATCAGGATTTGAACTCAGCTCCTCACACAAAACTCTGATATACCTCCTCTGCTCTTATGCTCATTTTCCACTATTTAATTTCATTGTGAACTTGGTGCTGGCTCTACAGCTGGTAAAGTTCAGTTACAGAAGCTGTGAAACCAACTGCCCAAACAAAACTGGCCACAGCTGAAGGGAAAGTAAATAATAAACATGTCAGAGCACATACTGATCGAAGATAAGTATGAGAATCATAGAATCATGGAATGGTTTGGGTTGGAAAGGACCATAAAGATTTCTTCATTCCAGCCTCTGCAATGGGCAGGGACACCTTCCACTGTGCCAGGTTGCCCCAAGCCCTGTCCAACCTGGCCTTGGACACTTTGAGGGATGGGGCAGCCACAGCTTCTCTGGGCAACCTGTGCCAGGGCCTCACCACCCTGACAGGGAAGAATTTCTTTAGTATATCCAACTTAAATTTCCCCTCTTTCAGTTTCAACACACTGCTCCTTGTCCTGTCACTGCAGTTCCTGATGAAGAGTCCCTCTCTGGATTCCCTGCAGGCCCCTACAGACACTGGAAAGTTGCTGTGAGGTCTCCCCACAAAATTCTGTTCTCCAGCCTGAACAGCCCTGAATGACTGAGAATATACATTCTTCCTATTGTTTTATTTGCTTTTGCATATTTTTTTGTTTCCTGACCAATACTGCTCTTAAAATTATTATTAATAAATGATCTGACCTAATCTAACAACATAAAGGCTCTTCAAGCATGTGGAAAGCATTTCTCAGCCACAAGAGAATCACAGACCACAGAGCTTAAAGAGACCTCAAAGTCCTGTCAAGGTGTATGTATTCAACAACAGCTCCTTCATCCTCTTGTCATGGATCATTAGGATTAGAGTTAGGGCTAGCTTGCAGTTTATGAGGACTTGGAGATCTTCTGGCACTGACACATACAAAACAAGTCCTGCTCACATTTTTTTTTCTCTCTAAACAATTTAATTTACATCAGAGAATCCCAGAGCCCTTTAGCCAAGAGAAGGACACCAATGCCCACACACAGACTTTCACACTTGCCTCACACATGTCTGATTTCTTTGGCCCTGGGCTGCTGGAGTCGGCGCTGGCCCCTTCAGCCGGGCTGTGCGAGCGGATCCGGCTGCTCATCTGAATCCCACCTTCCTCCTCTTCTGCCTGCTCATTCTGCCCAGAGATGTCCCCGCTGCCGGCGCCCTGCGGGAGCGGCGAGTGCAGGACCTCGGTGCAGAACAGGGTGCGAGGGCCGTGGAGCTCACAGAAGTGGCACAGGGCAACGATGGCGTTCATAGTGAGGGCTCAGAGCACCCGCCAGGCCTCCTGCAGCCAGGGAGAGAGCACACGGTCAGCACACGGGATATCACAGCATCTCTCAGGCCTCACTGGCGCCAGTGCTGTTCTGCATCCCTCTGGGAGCAGCTGGCCCTAAGCTCAGCCTGAGCACTCCAAGACCATCGAGTCCAACTTGTGACCGGTCCCCACCTTGTCACCCAGAGCAGAGCACTGACTGCTGAGTCCAGTCTTTCCTTAAACCCCTCCAGGGATGGTGACTCCAACACCCTCCTGGGCATTCCACTGATCCAAGACCAACCTCCTGTGTGCTGATGGGATGGGCTCGAGCAACCCAACCTGCTGTGCCCAGATCCCGGACACTGAGCCCGGACACCTCAGGCCCCATGGGGGTGAATGGGGCTGGACCAACCCCTCATGCCTGGACACCTCCAGTCTTACAAGGACACGTTCAGAGAATCCGGGAATGGTTTGGATTGGAAGGGACCTTGAAAATCATCCAGTGCCACCCCCTGCCACGGGCAGGGACACCTTCCACTATCCCAGGGTGCTCCAAGCCCTGTCCAACCTGGCCTTGGACACTTCCAGGGAAGGGGCATCCACAGCTTCTCTGGGCAACCTGTGCCAGGGCCTCACCACTCTCACAGGGCAAATTTCTTCCAAATATCCCATCTAACCCCGCTGTTAATTTGAAGCCGTTCCCTCTTGTCCTGTCACTCCAGACCCCTGTAAATAGTCTTGCCACATCTTTCGTGTAAGTTCCCTTTAGGTACTGGAAGGCTACAATTAGGTCACCCCGAAGTCTTCTATTTTCTAGGCTGAACAATCCCTATTCTTCCAGCCTTTCCTCAAAGGAGTGGTGCTCCTCCCCTCTGATCAACTTGGTGGCCTCCTCTGGATGAAGGCTGAGGTCGCACAGACCCGACCCCCGTGCCCGGAGCCTCAGGCCGGAACGGTCCGGCCCTGCTGAGCGCCCGCGGACCCGAACGCCTCAAGCCCTGCCGGACCCAGGCCGGCCTGTCCTGCCGGGCCCCATGTCCGGTTCCCCGTGCCCGGTCACCCCCGGCCGGATC